>JAVTVY010007094.1:0-39114 GCA_036873755.1 Hanleya hanleyi
AGATTCCCGTTAGCTCACGCACTGCTTTCGCCAAAGCTCGACGTCAAGAAATTGAGTGGTTTCGTGTCATAGTTTCAAGTCTCTTTCTATCTTTCCCGAAAGTTGTATCTTTCGCGAAAGATGTATCAATAGTCAATAAAACGTCGTGAAATGTTGCCGCTTTGTGTAATTAAAGGTTTATAGGTTTGTCTGTGTTGATTTGTTTTCACCCGAGTTAAATTATGAACAAAACACATCCTTAATTCCCTGTCTGGAATCAGTGGGGCTTATAACACGTTCAATTGTCATCTCTACATTAATTATGCCGATACAAAAGTCCCCGCAATTTCTGGAATTGGAACTAACATCGTCAACTGTGCGAACTTTGACCCTGCAGAGCTATGCCCCTACATGAAAACAGCCGCTCCACGCACTTTGTTAGTCCTTCGGACGGTACGACGTGTGATCACCTGTAGCGTTAATTTCCCTAGCCAACGGAATTTGTGATTGCAGATGAATTGATCATCAAAATAATACAATAACAACTACACGGCTTGTTGTCCCAAGGTGTTGTGTTTTAATCTGTTACAGCTCTTTTGTTTTTGTTTTTTTTAACGGTTTGGTCCCGGTCCCGGAGACTGAATTAATTTTTTTTGTACTAGGCCTACTACGCCCATTACATTATGAGCCAATTACGGTAACAAAACAAAGGAATAAAAGAACAACATTTCACCTGGGGTACATGTAGATCTAATACCCATTACGAGGTAATAGGATATTACCAATACAATAATAGATACACTTTCAATTAAGCCTCAAATTAAGAAACTGAATCCCGTTTTTCGACTCTAAAATAATTATATACCCGATCACCCCAATATCTGTTCGTCTAGCTAAATTCCATGCATATTCTTTGCATCATATTTTCGTTTCTATTCCCTTTCATAACATTTATCCAGTGGCAATTGAAAATAACACATCTGTACTAATATATATACGTTATATTTTCAGATTTTGATCATCTGTCGAAGTTGATGAATGAGCGGAGAAATTTTTAAAATTCACGGAAAACTGCTTCGTCGCCGTATTTATAGTGGGATGTTGATATGAAAAATGGGATTTATTTCAGCTTCGTCTTTAACAAATATAAGGTTAAAACCAATGATAGCTCTAAAAGCGAAACAATCGAAGCATTTTCAATGGAGCACTTACATGATGGTGCATGAAATGGAAATGGTCGATAATCCAATACGGGAACAGTCCATATATTTCATGTGTGGTGGCAAGTTTGGATGTGCACCATTTTTTTTATTTTTGCTTTCTGTTTGTAAATAAAATGTTTCGAGTAAAAAATTAATAAACTGGCAGTTAGAATATTAATGGTATAGTATATTTTCAGTCCCAAGAGAAGCTAGATGACGACCAGCAAATGGGTCAAACCAGGTAATCGGCAGCGACTGGGGGGAGGTCTTCGTGATTATTCCAAGTGTTATTTGACATTTTCTTATTGTATGATTTGTGTTAGATCAATTGGATACCTTCATGTTTAGATAGATAAACGATTCGTCATTCAATAACTATTAGAGTACAGATAAAATTTATGCATGTTTAGTGAATTTCTCCTCATGGGGGGGCCCTCATGGGGTGAAAAATTCTCCAGTAGTATCTCTCTGAAATAATCCAGATGGATATACTGGTACATTCACAATTTATATAGAAGGATCTAATTTTACAGTTTGATAAAATGTGGATTCTCTCTTTGCCATGGATATACTGGTTGACTCGATACATACCAAATGCACTATTCTGTTCGAAATGAGGTAAAACAGGTGAGTACATATGGGATAAAATATGTGGCTGTGCGACATACCAAGCCTGGAAGATCAGATCAAGATGGCTCAAGGTTTTCTTTTACAGTTTTTTAATCTTACTCATAGTCCCCCTCCCTCACCAAAATGCTACACTTTCGAGATCAACTTGTTTGTGATTGATTCGCAATCGTCAGTGTCGGATTCTTGAGGATAATTCCAGATCCTTCCACAGCCCATGTGGCTGTCGTGAAGGACCCGTCGTGAACTAGTATGTTCGGCACGACAATTTCCAGTATATACACTCCACATGTTTGATAAACTGCTTTGGACTCCCAACATGAAGTGTAAAACTGAACCATCACTTCGCAATGAATCCACACCATTCTTTCTCTTGAGTAGAATCTTATATTTCTGAAAGAGTTCAAACGGACGATTTAGATTGAACCTGGCGAACAATTAATTTCAAATTCCCCCAAAACTACGAAATGTCTCACTTAATGAATGACAAAAAATGTCATCTTCGGGAGTCGATTAAGACCATTACACATTCATTTCACAAACCCGGATTTGCTTCTTTAATGTTGAATTAGGCAAAGACTGATTAAAACTTAATCATCGGAAAGCTAACACAGGAAGGAAGCAATCAGAGATTGCTCAATTGTATGCCCCCCCTTCCGCTTTAATCCGACACTGCCCCGCCATTGTTCTGTTGTTTATTGGTTGGTGGAGGCCTAATTTGGATAATTATAAAAATTCTGTTTCTGTCACTTTTTTTGCCATGCCTCACATAATACATATTCCAAGTATCAGCCAACAAGTGATAATACGATGTTTCGATGCAAGATGGTCGCCAGGGCTTTCGCCAAATCCGAAAATGTGACCTGGTTATGAGACCTACATTCCTTGGGAGTATATTGTGGTGAAATTATGAAGCGATCAGTGAACTTTGAATTTTGCACCCAATTCACTCTTTTTGGGGCAACTTCATACTTTAATTTCAGGACCTATGTTGTCTGCTTTGGAATGTAGGATAACATATAATATAGCCATTTTTCTGGTCCAAATTGGTTATGGACTGAGATCCAGCCTGGACAAATGAATATATCCCATTCACTTTAGTTTTGATAAACAAAGGGCCATAACTCTTGAAAATATAACCGAAAGCAGAGAAACTTCACGCTGCACACCAATGGGTCACTGACCACATATCATGCAAATTTCATACTTGTCCATACAATATTAACCGAGATCCAGCCCTACAAGTCTCAAAGATTTGAAGAAAAAAGGGCCATAACTGTTGAAAATATACGCGAAATGTGGAGAAACTTCACGCTGCACAACTACAGGGCACTGACCACATATCCTGCAAATTTCATAATTGTCCATACAATATTAACCGAGATCCAGCCCGGACAAGTCCCAATTCACACAAATTTGAACAAAAAAGGGCCATAACTCTTGAAAATATATGCGAAACGCGGAGAAACTTCACGCTGCACAACTACAGGGCACTGACAACATATCCTGCAAATTTCATAATTGTCCATACAATATTAACCGAGATCCAGCCCGGACAAGTCCCAATTCACACAAATTTAAAGAAAAAAGGGCCATAACTCTTGAAAATATATGTGAAACGCGGAGAAACTTCACGCTGCATAAC
Source organism: Hanleya hanleyi (assembly GCA_036873755.1). Taxonomy (NCBI): domain Eukaryota; kingdom Metazoa; phylum Mollusca; class Polyplacophora; order Lepidopleurida; family Hanleyidae; genus Hanleya; species Hanleya hanleyi. The sequence goes on from JAVTVY010007094.1 coordinate 3,454, forward strand.
TACAGGGCACTGACAACATATCCTGCAAATTTCATAATTGTCCATACAATATTAACCGAGATCCAGCCCGGACAAGTCCCAATTCACGAAGAATTCAGGAACAAAGGGCCATAACTCTTGAAAATATAAGCGAAACGTGAAGAAACTTTACGCTGCACAACTGTGGGGAACTGACCACATATCATGCAAATTTCATACTTGTCTATACAATATTAACCAAGATCCAGCCCGGACAAGTCCCATTCACAGAGATTTCAGAAAAAGGGCCATAACTCTTGAAAATTATACCGGAACTCTGAAAAAACTTAACGCTGCACATCTACGAGGCACTAGCCACATTCCATGCAAGTTTCAATCCTGTCCATCAAATATTAACCGAGATATTGCTCGGACAAAAAATTCGGACGGACAGACGGACAGACGGACAGACGGACAGACAGACAGACGGACAGACGGACGGACGGACAAAGCGATCGCTATATGCCCCCCCTCTAGTTAGAGGGGGGGCATAATAATGCATTATAATAGTACTTAGAGGAAATATTGACATTCACTGCAAAGCGACAATGAGACATAGAATATAGAAGCGGAATACAAAGAATAATGTTATATCACCTTCTTTAACTGTCAGTTTTATTGAAATGGATTTAGATTATTTCGTGAGAAAGATCATTCCTCACAAAATAATCCGAACGCTGATTAAGTCTCGGCTCTGTGAGCTCACGCCAGCTCAGGCCATGGAGACAAACGTCGGTTGAACGATGGAGAAACGGCTCCGTGGCTACATGGGGATTCAGCTCCATAGACTGACGAATCCTGCATTGTCGACTGATGGGAAGTCCAGGCTGTATATTGAATTTTTGGTGAACAAACTTGCAAACCTGTCAGTTTCCTGATATTCAATTGAAGTGGGCTACAAGTGTAGTTTGTAAAATAATCAGTACTTTTCAGTTCCCGTGAGAAGGGATCATAACGCCAGCTCGTAGATTGTAAACCTTTGGGTGACATTTCAGTATACGATAAATTAGATCAGACTTCTCTCTCAGGATCTGTGCCAATATTATGTGCTCTATGTCGATGTTAAAGTAACGTGGCCAAGGATATCTGAAATTAAAAATGGAAAATGAAGTAATTTCAACAACATTATTATCCTATTATTATTATAATCCGATCTTATATGATTTAATCAATACCATTCCAATAATATAACACTCAACACAACCAGTAAACCTAAGCCTGACTTTTTCGACGTCACTACTAAATAGCCCCCCCTCAAAACATTGTATAGTTTTGTGAGTGAAACTTACCGCACGCTCGGGAAAACACGGGGAATCCGACAGCAGACGACATCACCCACGCTGGTGGCGTCATCATTCGAAATCACCCGCTCGCTCGCGAAAACAATGCGGAAATACCGGAAATGTCCCGATTTACGTACTGTCCCGATTTACAAGTGACTGTATATATAAAATGTCACATCTCTTAAAATTGAATCGGGTGGGTCTTACGAAAGAACAAATAGTTGAGAAAATACTAAATCAATATTATCCTGGATGGTATAAAAAAGACTTTCTCATAATATGTTTTTTATCCTCAAATTGTATTGCGGAATTCTGTCCCTTGTGTAGATATCACGGAGAAAAGTACCGATAATGAGAAACTTATTGTCCCATTCTTGTTCAATAGTTACATAATACTAAAAATTTGTCTAATTTGAAAACAAAAGAGAAAGATGCAAGATAATTTTACGGATAGCACAGAAGAACATATAAGATAGATATTCTGATAAAAAATATTATTAAACTATTTTGAATAACTTTTCTTTTCTCATATCGCCCAAATTTATCAACAGTCGCCTTCATAAGAGATAATAATACAGATCATCTAGAGTGAATCTAAGAAATTCTTGCATAAAGCATTCACTTTTGGCACGAGAAAACCGGAATGTAGAATTGAAGACCGAAAAGTTCCCTGCTGCACTCGGACCTCGGAGAAAGCACTCTTTCGTGCAGACGTCGCGGATGATTTCATTTCGACTTGGAGCATATGTTTTTATATCTTATGTAAAGTTGGTTGTAATAGAAAGAAGAAATGTATATCTCTGTGAGTCTGAGGATAATGAAGATCGATCTTCGTTATTTTCTTGGAGTTGGAAATCCGTGTAAAATTGACAAGTTGCCATTTTCAACAACTGTTCTCCGCGAATATGACAAAGTAATTTATTACACACGTTTACATTTATGGGAACGAACCGGAATGAACGAAATGAACTCAAAAGGATGAACGGAGTTCGAACGAAATACAACCGAATTTGTGACCAACCGCGCTTGACAGGAAAAACCGCAAAACGGAACGAAATGAACGCGAACGGACCGCAAAATGAATGGAATGAGAGTAAACATTAACGCAATTCGTACTGTACCTTATACGCCTCGATGAGAACGAATCTTTTTTTTTATATACGGTACCATCCAGGATAATATAGTATCTTCTCAACTATTTTTTTTCTTTTGTTAGACCCACCCGATTCCATGTCAGGAGCATTTTATATATGATATGTCTCGCAAAACGGGATTCAGTTTCTTAATTAGAGGCTTAATTTAAAGTCGAATTTAAAGTGTTATTAGTAATATACTCTTACTCTTTCACAAAGATTAATTGAACCAAGGGACACAACCCATGTTTATGATGATCTCATTATGATCGTAGCGCCCATTAAGGACAGGGCAGACAACCTAATTTGTGCTTCTGTTACCATTTTAGTGTTCTCAAGAGTATTTCTTTGTGTGTGTGTGCGTTTGTGTGTAAGGACTCCTGTATGAATGTGTATATGCTGCCATAAATTTAGGGCAGTGCTGACATGCGTCAATATACATGTATGCTTTATTATTATTATTTTTTTTTTTTTTGTATATGTATGTTGTTTGTTTTTGTTTTGTTTTTGTTTTGTTTTTTTTCTTTTCTTTGTTTTATGTGTTTTATGTAACACTTATTTTAAAGTACCCTGTATTTTTTATATGCAATTGTTTCCTCTTTTTATCTGCCACATGTGGCGCTATGTATAATAACTATTCATGGCAATAAAGAATCTATCTATCTATCTATCTATCTTACTTGGTAATGGGTATTAGACCTATGTACCCTACGTGAAATGTTCTTTTATTCCGTTGTTTTGTCAACGTACTCGGCTCATAATGGGCGCACTACTATGAAAAATCTTTCATTCATTCAAGTCTCCGAGACCAAACAGTGAAAAAAACAAAAACAAAAACAGCGAAGGTTACAAACAAAAGAGCTGCACGTCTCATGCCGACCATAACAGATTACAACACAAAACCTTGGAACAACAAGCCATGTAGTTGTTATTGTACTGTATTTTAATTCATCAATTCATCTGCCAAAGTCCTCTTATCAGCGATGCATGGTGCGGCTCTCTTCAGGGGGCTAGCTTTGCAGGGTCAAAGTTCACAGGGTTACAAATGTCGAATTCCTGTGTTCAGAAACTGCGTGGTGGGGGGGGGGACTATTATTTCTTGTTTATTGTACGTAATTAATGCAGAGATGACAACTGAATGTGTTATAAGCCCCACTGCTTCCAACCAGGGAAATAAAGACGTGTTTTGTTCTAGGCCAAGCAACATAATTTTCTTTCCCGTGAATGTCGCCATCGCAAACACCGATGCCGAAAAACTGTCTGCTTCTTGTCGGCTAAAAAAATTGCGTACGCAAAAGAAACATACTTTCGCGAAAGTAACTTCCTCTTGCGAAAGTACATGCCGAACCTTGCGCGCACGCATACGCATATAGCTTTCGCCATTCTTTCGCCTACCGATGTGGATGTTAGTACTTGTATCTAATACCAGAACGTTCGGCAGGAGTCGGCAGGAACTTTCCCTCTGTACAGAACGTTCAAGGGGAACGTTCCTCTAATGTGGAATGTTCCAGTAGCTGAAAATGGAACGTGGCTGCATCCAATACTGGACGCAAATGTTCCATTGGAACGTTCCGATTTTTGCTACGCTCCCTTATTGAACAGGCTGATCAATGAAATAATGTCAACAATTGATTATTGAACAGACTGATCAATGAGATAGTGTTAACAATTGATTATTGAACAGGCTGATCAATAAGATAATGTCAACAATTGATTACTGAACAGACTGATCAATGAGATAATGTTAACAAAATGAGAGAATACTTGCTGGTGTTCAATAAAATGACAGAATACTTACTGGTGTTCTGCCTGGAAGTTGAGATGGCCGGTGAACCAATCGTTGAAGAAGGATTGCTCGACGTTACAGGTAGCATTCAACTGAAGTGGAAGCCAGGGTTTGGCACTGTCATGATCAATCTCCATCGGGATATGATTAGATTGTGCGACCCATGTAAACCAGTGACTCTCTATACACCTGTGACAATTAGATAGGAATACATGTATGGGGATATGTCTGGACTGTGTGACCCATGTAAACCAGTGACTATACACCTGTGACAATTAGATAGGAATACATGTATGGGGATATGTCTGGACTGTGTGACCCATGTAAACCAGTGACTCTCTATACACCTGTGACAATTAGATAGGAATACATGCATGGGGATATGTCTGGACTGTGTGACCCATGTAAACCAGTGACTATACACCTGTGACAATTAGATAGGAATACATGTATGGGGATATGTCTGGACTGTGTGACCCATGTAAACCAGTGACTATACACCTGTGAGAATTAGATAGGAATACATGCATGGGATATGTCTGGACTACACCCATAAACCAGTGACTCTCTATGCACCTGATAATTAGATAGGAATACATGCATGGGTATATGTCTGGACTGTGTGACCCATGTAAACCAGTGACTCTCATGGCACCTGTGACAATTAGATAGGAATACATGTATGGGGATATGTCTGGACTGTGTGACCCATGTAAACCAGTGACTATACACCTGTGACAATTAGATAGGAATACATGTATGGGGATATGTCTGGACTGTGTGACCCATGTAAACCAGTGACACACTATACACCTGTGACAATTAGATAGGAATACATGTATGGGGATATGTCTGGACTGTGTGACCCATGTAAACCAGTGACTCTCTACACACCTGTGACAATAGATAGGAATACATGTATGGGGATATGTCTGGACTGTGTGACCCATGTAAACCAGTGACTCTCTATACACCTGTGACAATTAGATAGGAATACATGTATGGGGATATGTCTGGACTGTGCGACCCATGTAAACCAGTGACTCTCTATGCACCTGTGACAATTAGAGTGAGTGAGTGAGTAGGATTTAACGTCGTTTTCAACATTGTTTCAGTTATATCACGACGGTGCCTACATGTGCCAGAACACGAGAGTGTCCACAGTTCCTATTATTCTGGACACTGATCAGCCCAGTCAGTACAGCACCCGGTCACCCATCCAAGTATTGACCGAGCTCAACGCTGCTTAACTTCGGTGATCTGACGAGAACCGGTGTGCCCAACGTGATGCGCCGTACCCAGTGTGACAATTAGATAGGAATACATGCATGGGTATATGTCTGGACTGTGTGACCCATGTAAACCAGTGACTCTCTATGCACCTGTGACAATTAGATAGGAATACATGTATGGGGATATGTCTGGACTGTGTGACCCATGTAAACCAGTGACTATGCACCTGTGACAATTAGATAGGAATACATGTATGGGGATATGTCTGGACTGTGTGACCCACGTAAACAATGACACTCTATACACCTGTGACAATTAGATATGAATACATGTATGGGGATATGTCTGGACTGTGTGACCCATGTAAACCAGCGACTCTCTATACACCTGTGACAATTAGATAGGAATACATGTATGGGGATATGCCTGGACTGTGCGACCCAAGTAAACCAGTGACTCTCTATACACCTGTGACAATTAGATCGGAATACATGTATGGGGATATGTCTGGACTATGTGACCCATGTAAACCAGTGACTCTCTATACACCTGTGACAATTAGATAGGAATACATGTCTGGGTATATGATTAGACTGTGCAACCCATGTAAACCAGTGACTCTCTATACACCTGTGACAATTAGATAGGAATACATGTATGGGGATATGTCTGGACTGTGTGACCCATGTAAACCAGTGACACACTATACACCTGTGACAATTAGATAGGAATACATGTATGGGGATATGTCTGGACTGTGTGACCCATGTAAACCAGTGACTCTCTACACACCTGTGACAATTAGATAGGAATACATGTATGGGGATATGTCTGGACTGTGTGACCCATGTAAACCAGTGACTCTCTATACACCTGTGACAATTAGATAGGAATACATGTATGGGGATATGTCTGGACTGTGTGACCCATGTAAACCAGTGACTATACACCTGTGACAATTAGATAGGAATACATGTATGGGGATATGTCTGGACTGTGTGACCCATGTAAACCAGTGACTCTATACACCTGTGACAATTAGATAGGAATACATGTATGGGGATATGTCTGGACTGTGTGACCCATGTAAACCAGTGACTTCTACACACCTGTGACAATTAGATAGGAATACATGTATGGGGATATGTCTGGACTGTGTGACCCATGTAAACCAGTGACTCTCTATACACCTGTGACAATTAGATAGGAATACATGTATGGGGATATGTCTGGACTGTGTGACCTATGTAAACCAGTGACTATACACCTGTGACAATTAGATAGAATACATGCATGGGGATATCTGATGACCCATGTAAACCAGTGACTCTCTATACACCTGTGACAATTAGATAGGAATACATGTATGGGGATATGTCTGGACTGTGTGACCCATGTAAACCAGTGACTATACACCTGTGACAATTAGATAGGAATACATGTATGGGGATATGTCTGGACTGTGCGGCCCATGTAAACCAGTGACTCTCTATGCACCGGTCTCATTTAGATAGGAATAGTTTTCGAATGAATTTTACCCCCGATTACCGGTGGTAAAACAGGAGGGTTAGACACACAAAACCCTTCGGCTTCCCCCGAGCAATTATGAAATAGTCTATACCTATCATCCAGAATTGTCCTTATTAGAGAATATCATCAATTCTGCAGATATAACAGGTACATTCAAGAATGTATATATATCACAAAATCATATCTAGATTAATACACAACAAGGGTCATAACTCTGTAAAATAAGGGCTGAAACAAATATTTTTATGTAGACCTCATACAGAAGTAATAGACTAACAGTCCACCCAATCCTAGTATAGACTCACCTCATACAGAAGTAATAGAATAGCATTCCACCAAATCCTAGTAAGGAGGTGTACAGGTATAAAAACTTCACAAAAAATGTCATCATCCAGGCCAGGTCCTACAAAAGTAAACAATTTTTTTCAAGTTAAGCTGTGCTGCAGTACATGTATGTGTCTGGTGGTCAAACTGAAATATTATATTACAGGTGGACTTGGTAACATGGTTGCTCTTGTTTGAGGCCCCATGGTTATGATACACATCAGTCAAGGAATTCAATAGAACTTTAATGGTTAGAGTTAGGGTTGCTCTTGTTTAAGGCCCCATGGTTATGATACACAACAGTCCAGGAATTCAATAGAACTTTAATGGTTAGAGTTAGGGTTGCTCTTGTTTAAGGCCCCATGGTTATGATACACAACAGTCCAGGAATTCAATAGAACTTTAATGGTTAGAGTTAGGGCTGCTCTTGTCTGAGGCCCCATGGTTATGATACACAACAGTCCAGGAATTCAATAGAACTTTAATGGTCAGAGTTAGGGATGTGCTAGTTTAAGGCCCCATGGTTATGATACACAACAGTCAGGGAATTCAATAGAACTTTAATGGTCAGAGTTAGGGATGTGCTAGTTTAAGGCCCCATGGTTATGATACACAACAGTCAGGGAATTCAATAGAACTTTAATGGTCGGAGTTAGGGATGTGCTAGTTTAAGGCCCCATGGTTATGATACACAACAGTCAAGGAATTCAATAGAACTTCAATGGTCAGAGTTAGGGCTGCTCTTGTTTGAGGCCCCATGGTTATGATACACAACAGTCAGGGAATTCAATAGAACTTTAATGGTTAGAGTTAGGGCTGCTCTTGTTTGAGGCCCCATGGTTATGATACACAACAGTCCAGGAATTTAATAGAACTTTAATGGTTAGAGTTAGGGTTGCTCTTGTTTAAGGCCTCATGATGTGATACACAACAGTCAGGGAATTCAATAGAACTTTAATGGTTAGAGTTAGGGCTGCTCTTGTTTGAGGCCCCATGGTTATGATACACAACAGTCCAGGAATTCAATAGAACTTTAATGGTTAGAGTTAGGGATGCTCTTGTTTAAGGCCCCATGGTTATGATACACAACAGTCAGGGAATTCAATAGAACTTTAATGGTCAGAGTTAGGGATGTGCTAGTTTAAGGCCCCATGGTTATGATACACAACAGTCAGGGAATTCAATAGAACTTTAATGGTCAGAGTTAGGGATGTGCTAGTTTAAGGCCCCATGGTTATGATACACAACAGTCAGGGAATTCAATAGAACTTTAATGGTCAGAGTTAGGGATGTGCTAGTTTAAGGCCCCATGGTTATGATACACAACAGTCAGGGAATTCAATAGAACTTTAATGGTCAGAGTTAGGGATGTGCTAGTTTAAGGCCCCATGGTTATGATACACAACAGTCAAGGAATTCAATAGAACTTCAATGGTCAGAGTTAGGGATGTGCTAGTTTAAGGCCCCATGGTTATGATACACAACAGTCAGGGAATTCAATAGAACTTTAATGGTCAGAGTTCGGGTTGCTCTTGTTTGAGGCCCCATGATTATGATTCACAACAGTCCAGGAATTCAATAGAACTTTAATGGTTAGATTTAGGGCTGGTCTTGTTTAAGGCCCCATGGTTATGATACACAACAGTCAGGGAATTCAATAGAACTTTAATGGTCAGAGTTAGGGTTGCTCTTGTTTGAGGCCCCATGATTATGATTCACAACAGTCCAGGAATTCAATAGAACTTTAATGGTTAGATTTAGGGCTGGTCTTGTTTAAGGCCCCATGGTTATGATACACAACAGTCAGGGAATTCAATAGAACTTTAATGGTTAGATTTAGGGCTGGTCTTGTTTAAGGCCCCATGGTTATGATACACAACAGTCAGGGAATTCAATAGAACTTTAATGGTTAGATTTAGGGCTGGTCTTGTTTAAGGCCACATGGTTATGATACACAACAGTCAGGGAATTCAATAGAACTTTAATGGTTAGAGTTAGGGCTGCTCTTGCTTGAGGCCCCATGGTTATGATACACAACAGTTCAGGAATTCAATAGAACTTTAATGGTTAGAGTTAGGGTTGCTCTTGTTTAAGGCCTCATGATGTGATACACAACAGTCAGGGAATTCAATAGAACTTTAATGGTTAGAGTTAGGGCTGCTCTTGTTTGAGGCCCCATGGTTATGATACACAACAGTCCAGGAATTCAATAGAACTTTAATGGTTAGAGTTAGGGATGCTCTTGTTTAAGGCCCCATGGTTATGATACACAACAGTCAGGGAATTCAATAGAACTTTAATGGTCAGAGTTAGGGATGTGCTAGTTTAAGGCCCCATGGTTATGATACACAACAGTCAGGGAATTCAATAGAACTTTAATGGTCAGAGTTAGGGATGTGCTAGTTTAACCCTTTCACCGATTAAACCCGGTGTACGGGGATAACGAGAGTGCCACCCGTACGACCATCCCCGGTTGATCGGGTTAGCTTTAAACCTGTTGGCCATCACGATGGGTACAGCACTTTTATTTTTTTGCATTCGTTTTAACGGAAACCTATCAAACACTGTATACTTCTGGAAAGCCGAAACCCTGATCAATTTGATTCTCGAAATTGTTTGCTTGTTTGAAAAATAAATAAAACAAATTTAGATGTTGAACGAAAAAAATCGGAATGAAAAATGCATTTTCCCCCACATACCGTGTGACGGGCATCTCGGCAGCGAGCCGCAAAAATGGAAAAAATCATCGAAAACCTCATCCTAACTCCTGTATTTTTTATGTGACATGACTGGTAAAGCGTGGTGAATATTCCCCAGACGACTGAAACTGCCAACGACGACCGGCAAAGTTTATTTCCATATTTTTACGAGTCTTGATCCGCAAAGTTTGTCGAACACATTTTCAAAATGTCGGCAGCAAGCTGCGTTATTGAGCCGACGAGCCAATCGGTATGCGTAATTTTGCCCACATGACCTCTAGCAGCCAACAGATTTGAGACGAGCGTAGACAGTGGCTGGAAGGATGGAATGACATCATTTTATAATCCAATCGTATCCTCCGTTTATTTTGCCATCCATTCAAGGTTATTTCCTGTCTAGAAAGGTGAAAGGTCGCTCTTTCCAACGAGAGGTCAAACATGAAAATTGGCCGAGTAAAACTCGAGAAAAACGCTGTCAAATGCGGTCGAAAAAAGACGATTTCTCCGTTGGATTTTGATGTTTTTGAGTCGAGAAAGCCGGGGAAAGCGCATTCTCTCGCAGTAAAACCTAATTTTGTATGCTATTTTATTTATTTTGCTATAAAACTAGAGCAAATAACACTGGAGTGTGTCTTGTGGAGACAGGTTTCTTATGTTTTTCTGCAAATCTCGGACGCAAACGCAATTTCTAGCATTCCAAAGACAACATATACAAATTTTAACAGTTCTCAGGGAATTGATCGTCAGCAGGTCACTTTTGTCAGGGGAAATAATCGGTGAAAGGGTTAAGGCCCCATGGTTATGATACACAACAGTCAGGGAATTCAATAGAACTTTAATGGTCAGAGTTAGGGATGTGCTAGTTTAAGGCCCCATGGTTATGATACACAACAGTCAAGGAATTCAATAGAACTTCAATGGTCAGAGTTAGGGCTGCCCTTGTTTGAGGCCCCATGGTTATGATACACAACAGTCAGGGAATTCAATAGAACTTTAATGGTCAGAGTTAGGGCTGCTCTTGTTTGAGGCCCCATGGTTATGATACACAACAGTCCAGGAATTCAATAGAACTTTAATGGTTAGAGTTAGGGTTGCTCTTGTTTAAGGCCTCATGATGTGATACACAACAGTCCGGGAATTCAATAGAACTTTAATGGTTAGAGTTAGGGCTGCTCTTGTTTGAGGCCCCATGGTTATGATACACAACAGTGCAGGAATTCAATAGAACTTTAATGGTTAGAGTTAGGGATGCTCTTGTTTAAGGCCCCATGGTTATGATACACAACAGTCAGGGAATTCAATAGAACTTTAATGGTCAGAGTTAGGGATGTGCTAGTTTAAGGCCCCATGGTTATGATACACAACAGTCAGGGAATTCAATAGAACTTTAATGGTCAGAGTTAGGGATGTGCTAGTTTAAGGCCCCATGGTTATGATACACAACAGTCAGGGAATTCAATAGAACTTTAATGGTCAGAGTTAGGGATGTGCTAGTTTAAGGCCCCATGGTTATGATACACAACAGTCAAGGAATTCAATAGAACTTCAATGGTCAGAGTTAGGGCTGCTCTTGTTTGAGGCCCCATGGTTATGATACACAACAGTCAGGGAATTCAATAGAACTTTAATGGTCAAAGTTAGGGATGTGCTAGTTTAAGCCCCATGGTTATGATACACAACAGTCAGGGAATTCAATAGAACTTTAATGGTTAGAGTTAGGGATGCTCTTGTTTAAGGCCCCATGATGTGATACACAACAGTCAAGGAATCCAATAGAACTTTAATGGTCAGAGTTAGGGATGTGCTAGTTTAAGGCCCCATGGTTATGATACACATCAGTCAAGGAATTCAATAGAACTTTAATGGTTAGAGTTAGGGATGCTCTTGTTTAAGGCCCCATGGTTATGATACACAACAGTCCAGGAATTCAATAGAACTTTAATGGTCAGAGTTAGGGCTGCCCTTGTTTGAGGCCCCATGGTTATGATACACAACAGTCAGGGAATTCAATAGAACTTTAATGGTTAGAGTTAGGGTTGCTCTTGTTTAAGGCCTCATGATGTGATACACAACAGTCCAGGAATTCAATAGAACTTTAATGGTCAGAGTTAGGGCTGCCCTTGTTTGAGGCCCCATGGTTATGATACACAACAGTCGGGGAATTCAATAGAACTTTAATGGTCAGAGTTAGGGATGCTCTTGTTTAAGGCCCCATGGTTATGATACACAACAGTCAGGGAATTCAATAGAACTTTAATGGTCAGAGTTAGGGATGTGCTAGTTTAAGGCCCCATGGTTATGATACACAACAGTCAAGGAATTCAATAGAACTTTAATGGTCAGAGTTAGGGATGTGCTAGTTTAAGGCCCCATGGTTATGATACACATCAGTCAAGGAATTCAATAGAACTTTAATGGTTAGAGTTTAGGGATGCTCTTGTTTAAGGCACCATGATAAGATACACAACAGTCAAGGAATCCAATAGAACTGTAATGGTTAGAGTTAGGGCTGCTCTTGTTTAAAGGCCCCATGGTTATGATACACAAGTCAAGGAATTCAATGGAACTTTAATGGTTTGAAGTGATAACTGATCAGAATTTTTCAAAATTTAAGTCTTAAAGATCATTTTTTTCTCAATGAAATGTGATTCAAAGAAAATTTATCATGCTTTTCTTCCCAAACTCTGGCCGAAGATTTCAGATTAAAGCTATAGAAATAGAAGAAATATGGCCTAAAGAAATAGAAGAAATATGGCCTAAACCAGCTTTTATTAATCACACCAATTCTCCTCTAGAATTCAGTCATCCATTGTTGTTGATTTAGATCATCATCCTAAAACAAGGGACAAACAAATACTGCTCTATACCACTCGGATACAAATGCATATATACATGTATTTGCCATTATTCAGACATTGTTGAGGTTCCTAATGTATACCATGTTTTATCACATGTATGCGTCTGGTGTATTGTATTGTAGTTCATTCATATCTAGTGGTCAAGCTCTATTGTATTACATGTATGTGTCTGGTGGTCAAGCTGTATTGTATTACATGTATGTGTCTGGTGGTCAAGCTCTATTGTATTACATGTATGTGTCTGGTGGTCAAGCTGTATTGTAGTACATGTATGTGTCTGGTGGTCAAGTTGTATTGTAGTACATGTATGTGTCTGGTGGTCAAGCTGTATTGTAGTACATGTATATATCTGGTGGTCAAGCTGTATTGTAGTACATGTATATGTCTGGTGGTCAAGCTGTATTGTAGTACATGTATATATCTGGTGGTCAAGCTGTATTGTAGTACGTGTATATGTCTGGTGGTCAAGCTGTATTGTAGTACATGTATATGTCTGGTGGTCAAGCTGTATTGTAGTACATGTATATATCTGGTGGTCAAGCTGTATTGTAGTACATGTATATGTCTGGTGGCCAAGCTGTCTTGTATTACATGTGTCTGGTGGTCAAGCTGTATTGTAGTACATGTATATGTCTGGTGGTCAAGCTGTAATGTAGCACATGTATATGTCTGGTGGTCAAGTTGTATTGTAGTACATGTATATATCTGGTGGTCAACCTGTATTGTAGTACATGTGTTTGGTGGTCAAGCTGTAATATTGTAGTACATGTATATATCTGGTGGACAAGCTGTTGTAGTACATGTATATATCTGTGGTCAAGCTGTATTGTAGTACATGTATATATCTGGTGGTCAAGCTGTATTGTAGTACATGTATATATCTGGTGGTCAAGCTGTATTGTAGTACATGTATATATCTGGTGGTCAAGCTGTATTGTAGTACATGTATATATCTGGTGGTCAAGCTGTATTGTATTACATGTATATCTGGTGGTCAAGCTGTATTGTAGTACATGTATATGTCTGGTGGTCAAACTCTATTGTATTACATGTATGTGTCTGGTGGTCATGCTGTATTGTAGTGCATGTATATGTCTGGTGGTCAAGCTGTATTGTAGTACATGTATGTGTCTGGTGGTCAAGCTGTATTGTAGTACATGTATATATCTGGTGGCCAAGCTGTATTGTAGTACATGTATGTGTCTGGTGGTCAAGCTGTATTGTAGTACATGTATGTGTCTGGTGGTCAAGCTGTATTGTAGTACATGTATATGTCTGGTGGTCAAGCTGTATTGTAGTACATGTATGTGTCTGGTGGTCAAGCTGTATTGTAGTACATGTATATATCTGGTGGTCAAGCTGTATTTGTAGTACATGTATACATCTGGTGGTCAAGCTGTGTTGTAGTACATGTATATACCTGGTGGTCAAGCTGTATTTGTAGTACATGTATACATCTGGTGGTCAAGCTGTATTGTAGTACATGTATGTGTCTGGTGGTCAAGCTGTATTGTAGTACATGTATATGTCTGGTGGTCAAGCTGTATTGTAGTACATGTATATGTCTGGTGGTCAAGCTGTATTGTAGTACATGTATACATCTGGTGGTCAAGCTGTATTTTAGTACATGTATATATCTGGTGGTCAAGCTGTGTTGTAGTACATGTATATATCTGGCGGTCAAGCTGTATTGTAGTACATGTATACATCTGGTGGTCAAGCTGTGTTGTAGTACATGTATACATCTGGTGGTCAAGCTGTATTGTAGTACATGTATACATCTGGTGGTCAAGCTGTATTGTAGTACATGTATACATCTGGTGGTCAAGCTGTATATCTGGTGGTCAAGCTGTGTTGTAGTACATGTATATATCTGGTGGTCAAGCTGTATTTGTAGTGCATGTATATATCTGGTGGTCAAGCTGTATTGTAGTACATGTATACATCTGGTGGTCAAGCTGTGTTGTAGTACATGTATACATCTGGTGGTCAAGCTGTATTTGTAGTACATGTATACATCTGGTGGTCAAGCTGTATTGTAGTACATGTACACATCTGGTGGTCAAGCTGTATTGTATTACATGTATGTGTCTGGTGGTCAAGCTGTATTGTAGTACATGTATATATCTGGTGGTCAAGCTGTATTGTAGTACATGTATATGTCTGGTGGTCAAGCTGTATTGTAGTACATGTATATATCTGGTGGTCAAGCTGTATTGTAGTGCATGTATGTGTCTGGTGATCAAGCTGTATTGTAGTACATGTATATGTCTGGTGGTCAAGCTGTATTGTAGTACATGTATGTGTCTGGTGGTCAAGCTGTATTGTAGTACATGTATATATCTGGTGGTCAAGCTGTATTGTAGTACATGTATATATCTGGTGGTCAAGCTGTATTGTAGTACATGTATATGTCTGGTGGCCAAGCTGTATTGTATTACATGTATGTGTCTGGTGGTCAAGCTGTATTGTAGTACATGTATACATCTGGTGGTCAAGCTCTGTTGTAGTACATGTATATATCTGGTGGTCAAGCTGTATTGTAGCACATGTATACATCTGGTGGTCAAGCTGTATTGTAGTACATGTCTGGTGGTCAAGCTGTATTGTAGTACATGTATATGTCTGGTGGTCAAGCTGTATTGTAGTACATGTATATATCTGGTGGTCAAGCTGTATTGTAGTACATGTATGTTTCTGGTGGTCAAGCTGTATTGTAGTACATGTATATATCTGGTGGTCAAGCTGTATTGTAGTACATGTATGTGTCTGGTGGTCAAGCTGTATTGTAGTACATGTATATATCTGCTGGTCAAGCTATATTGTAGTACATGTATATGTCTGGTGGTCAAGCTGTATTGTAGTACATGTATATATCTGGTGGTCAAGCTGTATTGTAGTACATGTATGTGTCTGGTGGTCAAGCTGTATTGTAGTACATGTATATATCTGGTGGTCAAGCTGTATTGTAGTACATGTATACATCTGGTGGTCAAGCTGTATTGTAGTACATGTATATATCTGGTGGTCAAGCTGTATTGTAGTACATGTATATGTCTGGTGGTCAAGCTGTATTGTAGTACATGTATATATCTGGTGGTCAAGCTGTATTGTAGTACGTGTATATGTCTGGTGGTCAAGCTGTATTGTAGTACATGTATATGTCTGGTGGTCAAGCTGTATTGTAGTACATGTATATATCTGGTGGTCAAGCTGTATTGTATGTGTCTGGTGGTCAAGCTGTATTGTAGTACATGTATATGTCTGGTGGTCAAGCTGTATTGTAGTACATGTATGTGTCTGGTGGTCAAGCTATATTGTAGTACATGTATGTGTCTGGGGGTCAAGCTGTATTGTAGTACATGTATGTGTCTGGTGGTCAAGCTATATTGTAGTACATGTATATGTCTGGTGGTCAAGCTGTATTGTAGTACATGTATATGTCTGGTGGTCAAGCTGTATTGTAGTACATGTATACATCTGGTGGTCAAGCTGTGTTGTAGTACATGTATATATCTGGTGGTCAAGCTGTATTGTAGTACATGTATACATCTGGTGGTCAAGCTGTATTGTATTACATGTATGTGTCTGGTGGTCAAGCTGTATTGTAGTACATGTATATATCTGGTGGTCAAGCTGTATTG
This sequence comes from Hanleya hanleyi, assembly GCA_036873755.1. Classification (NCBI taxonomy): domain Eukaryota; kingdom Metazoa; phylum Mollusca; class Polyplacophora; order Lepidopleurida; family Hanleyidae; genus Hanleya; species Hanleya hanleyi. Next base: position 19,962 of record JAVTVY010007094.1, read on the forward strand.
TAGTACATGTATATATCTGGTGGTCAAGCTGTATTGTAGTACATGTATATGTCTGGTGGCCAAGCTGTCTTGTATTACATATGTCTGGTGGTCAAGCTGTATTGTAGTACATGTATACATCTGGTGGTCAAGCTGTATTGTAGTACATGTATATGTCTGGTGGTCAAGCTGTAATGTAGCACATGTATATGTCTGGTGGTCAAGTTGTATTGTAGTACATGTATATATCTGGTGGTCAAGCTGTATTGTAGTACATGTGTCTGGTGGTCAAGCTGTAATATTGTAGTACATGTATATATCTGGTGGTCAAGCTGTATTGTAGTACATGTATATATCTGGTGGGCAAGCTGTATTGTAGTACATGTATATATCTGGTGGTCAAGCTGTATTGTAGTACATGTATATATCTGGTGGTCAAGCTGTAATGTAGTACATGTATATATCTGGTGGTCAAGCTGTATTGTAGTACATGTATATGTCTGGTGGTCAAACTCTATTGTATTACATGTATGTGTCTGGTGGTGAAGCTGTATTGTAGTACATGTATGTGTCTGGTGGTCAAGCTGTAATGTAGTACATGTATATATCTGGTGGTCAAGCTGTAGTGTAGTACATGTATATGTCTGGAGGTCAAGCTGTATTGTAGTACATGTATATGTCTGGTGGTCAAGCTGTATTGTAGTACATATGTCTGGTGGTCAAGCTGTATTGTAGTACATGTATGTGTCTGGTGGTCAAGCTGTATTGTAGTACATGTATACATCTGGTGGTCAAGCTGTGTTGTAGTATATATCTGGTGGTCAAGCTGAATTGTAGTACATGCATGTTTCTGGTGGTCAAGCTGTATTGTAGTACATGTATATGTCTGGTGGTCAAGTTGTATTGTAGTACATCTGTATATCTGGTGGTCAAGCTGTATTGTGATACATGTATGTGTCTGGTGGTCAAGCTGTATTGTATTACATGTATATCTGGTGGTCAAGCTGAATTGTAGTACATGCATGTTTCTGGTGGTCAAGCTGTATTGTAGTACATGTATATATCTGGTGGTCAAGCTGTATTGTAGTACATGTATATATCTGATGGTCAAGCTGGTTATACACTGTATACATCTGGTGATCAAGCCCATGTATTGTATTACATGTATGTGTCTGGCGGTCAAGCTGTATTGTAGTACATGTATGTGTCTGGTGGTCAAGCTGTGTTGTAGTACATGTATATATCTGGTGGTCAAGCTGTATTGTAGTACATGTATACATCTGGTGATCAAGCTGTATTGTATTACATGTAGGTGTCTGGTGGTCAAGCTGTATTGTAGTACATGTATATATCTGGTGGTCAAGCTGTATTGTAGTACATGTAGGTGTCTGGTGGTGAAGCTGTATTGTAGTACATGTATATGTCTGGTGGTCAAGCTGTATTGTAGTACATGTATGTGTCTGGTTGTCAAGCTGTATTGTAGTACATGTATATATCTGGTGGCCAAGCTGTATTGTAGTACATGTATGTGTCTGGTGGTCAAGCTATATTGTAGTACATGTGTCTGGTGGTCAAGCTGTATTGTAGTACATGTATATGTCTGGTGGTCAAGCTGTATTGTAGTACATGTATGTGTGGTGGTCAAGCTGTATTGTAGTACATGTATATGTCTGGTGGTCAAGCTGTATTGTAGTACATGTATGTGTCTGGTGGTCAAGCTGTATTGTACTACATGTATATATCTGGTGGCCAAGCTGTATTGTAGTACATGTATGTGTCTGGTGGTCAAGCTGTATTGTTGTACATGTATGTGTCTGGTGGTCAAGCTGTATTGTAGTACAGGTATATGTCTGGTGGTCAAGCTGTATTGTAGTACATGTATGTGTCTGGTGGTCAAGCTGTATTGTAGTACATGTATATATCTGGTGGTCAAGCTGTATTTGTAGTACATGTATACATCTGGTGGTCAAGCTGTGTTGTAGTACATGTATATATCTGGTGGTCAAGCTGTATTTGTAGTACATGTATACATCTGGTGGTCAAGCTGTATTGTAGTACATGTATGTGTCTGGTGATCAAGCTGTATTGTAGTACATGTTTATGTCTGGTGGTCAAGCTGTATTGTAGTACATGTATATATCTGGTGGTCAAGCTGTATTGTAGTACATGTATATGTCTGGTGGCCAAGCTGTATTGTATTACATGCATGTGTCTGGTGGTCAAGCTGTATTGTAGTACATGTATACATCTGGTGGTCAAGCTGTGTTGTAGTACATGTATATATCTGGTGGTCAAGCTGTATTGTAGTACATGTATACATCTGGTGGTCAAGCTGTATTGCATTACATGTATGTGTCTGGTGGTCAAGCTGTATTGTAGTACATGTATATATCTGGTGGTCAAGCTGTATTGTAGTACATGTATATATCTGGTGGTCAAGCTGTATTGTAGTACATGTGTCTGGTGGTCAAGCTGTATTGTAGTACATGTATGTGTCTGGTGGTCAAGCTGTATTGTAGTACATGTATACATCTGGTGGTCAAGCTGTGTTGTAGTACATGTATATATCTGGTGGTCAAGCTGTATTGTAGTACATGTATACATCTGGTGGTCAAGCTGTATTGTATTACATGCATGTGTCTGGTGGTCAAGCTGTATTGTAGTACATGTATGTGTCTGGTGGTAAAGCTGTATTGTAGTACATGTATATGTCTGGTGGTCAAGCTGTATTGTAGTACATGTATATATCTGGTGGTCAAGCTGTATTGTAGTACATGTATACATCTGGTGGTCGAGCTGTATTGTATTACATGCATGTGTCTGGTGGCCAAGCTGTATTGTAGTACATGTATATATCTGGTGGCCAAGCTGTATTGTAGTACATGTATATATCTGGTGGTCAAGCTGTATTGTATTACATGTATGTGTCTGGTGGTCAAGCTGTATTGTAGTACATATGTCTGGTGGTCAAGCTGTATTGTAGTACATGTATGTGTCTGGTGATCAAGCTGTATTGTAGTACATGTATATACCTGGTGGTCAAGTTGTATTGTAGTACATGTGTCTGGTGGTCAAGCTAACAGAGGGGTTAATCTTATGTATGTCTGACAGAGGGGTTAATGTCATGCATGTCTGACAAAGGGGTTAATGTCATATATGTTTGACAGAGGGGTTAATGTCATGTATGTCTGCCAGAGGGGTTAATGTCATATAGGTCTGACAGAGGGGTTAATGTCATGTATGTTTGACAGAGGGGTTAATGTCATGTATGTCTGACAGAGGGGTTAATGTCATGATTGTCGGACAGAGAGGTTAATGTCATGTATGTCTGACAGAGGGGTTAATGTCATGTATGTCTGACAGAGGGGTTAATGTCATGTATGTCTGACAGAGAGGTTAATGTCATGTATGTCTGACAGAGGGGTTAATGTCATATTTGTCTGACAGGGGGGTTAATGTCATGTTTGTCGGACAGAGGGGTTAATGTCATATATGTTTGACAGAGGGGTTAATGTCATGTATGTCTGACAGAGGGGTTAATGTCATGTATGTCTGACAGAGGGGTTAATGTCATATGTCTGGCAGAGGGGTTAATGTCATGTATGTCTGACAGAGGGGTTAATGTCATGTTTGTCTGACAGGGGGGTTAATGTCATGTTTGTCGGACAGAGAGGTTAATGTCATGTATGTCTGACAGAGGGGTTGATGTCATGTATGTCTGGCAGAGGGGTTAATGTCATGTATGTCTGACAGAGGGGTTAATGTCATGTATGTCTGGCAGAGGGGTTAATGTCATGTATGTCTGACAGAGAGGTTAATGTCATGTATGTCTGGCAGAGGGGTTAATGTCATGTACAGTGCAGATCAGCTTAATCTTCCAATTAGTGAACAGGGTTTACGCACTGATGGCGCGTCAACGTGCTGGCCTAATCACCAAGACTTATTACACCCCCCATGATGTGACCCTTGCCGCCACGCGCCGGTAGAATATAGTCCGGTCAAACCACTGAACCATTGTAAGCATGTCGGCGGTAAACAAAGGCTTCCCGTTGGGGCGCTTGCCGGATTGCGCGCTAACAGCCGTCACCGCTTAAAACTGAATTGTTTTCAAAGAGTTCACCTCTGGCGGTGTACGGCAAGAACACAATCTATTCTACAGTTTAAATTACTGGCTAAGTAATTAAAAAAATATATAGAAGATTTGTCTTCTTCAATAAGAATGCTGTAAATGATTATCTATCATTTTTTGTTTGCGCTCCAAGGAAACTCGGTCGTCTTGTGAACATTCGGTTGAGACTACGAATAATCTTCATTAACAAAAAGTTTCGCCAAAGATAGCTTAAAGTATGCCTAAATATATTATCAGAATTCATAAAACGTTGGTGTGTGCAAATTTCAGAACGGCCAGTAAAACGGTTGAACGTAACATTTCAAATGAATACAGCTTCGTATAAATTCAGACACACGGGCGAGTCGAGGTCATAATCGGGGCAACATGCAATGCTCGGTCAGACTAGTTGTCTAGCCAAAATATACACAGAAATTCAAAAGATCAATTAGCCCCTTACAGAGAATGACAAATACTTGTATATGCTCTTTATTCGTTACCGCCCGACTGTTAAAGGTTGCACACAAAACTTCCGATGAGGAAATAAGAATTAACAAGTATTTATGGCCCACACATCGTTCCAGCTAAATAACGAAAAAGAAACAATAACAGAGATTTCTACCTAAACAATAAGTTAATGCCATTTCATTTCTTTTCAAATGAGACACAGACGCGCATTTTGTTGGAACGAAAGCGGGATATCCCTTTACCCCGTCAGAGAGAGAATGCACTGTTATGTTTATATTATCCACTTGTTTAGGCCAAACTTAACGAGATGATTAACCTTTACAGTGTTGTTTTCTTGCTGACAATATAACATCCGTTATTCTGTTCGACAGGAAGTATGCATTAACACATATGAAATGTAGGTCTTGATGTTGGGGACGGAGGGAGGGACTTCAGCCATAAATAATGTGGGTCCACTGTTCGTTTTACCATTCTCACCTCGTCTCTCATTACAGAAATCACTACCTGGTCTTACTGAATATCTCACTTACTATCGGCAAAACATATTTTTGTGCATAAATAACCTGCGATGATATACGTATACGTACCAGAAAGAGTCATGCGAACTTGTACATAGCGATTCTTATTTACTTCTATTTATATCTCCTACTAATCTCTCATTGATATTTATTATTTATTCATTTATTTAGTTACATATTTAGTACATGTATATGTCAAAAAACAAGCTGAATGTAGCAATTATATGTCTGGTGGTCAAGTTGATTGCGCGATGATAATCTGGGCCCAAAACTACAATAGTACAATGTCTGGTGGTAAGCTCAATATTGAGTATTGTATATATCCGTGGTAAGCTGTTTAGTAATATGTATATATCTGGTTAAAAAGATATTTATCAGTGTATGTATCCTTGGTCAAGCATCATTCGGTACATAATATATATAACTTCAAGCTGTATGTGTACATGATATATCTGGTGGTCATTTTATTGAGACATGTACGTGGGGGTGGGTCGCGGGGCTAGTATATGTATATGTTGGACAGAAGTTGTTTACCAACATGTTCGTGTGGCGGTCAGTTGTAGAGCCAGAGATTATGTATTCTCTAGAGGGGTTAGAGTGATGATGTCTGACAGGTGGTTAATGTCATAATGTCTGACCAGGGGTTAATGTCATAATGTTTGACAGAGGGTAAAAAAATGTATGTTGACAATTCGTTAATCGGTATTGTCTCCAGAGATTAATGTCATACACTCATAAGAGGTAGTAATGTCATATATGTTTCTAGAGGGTTAATGGCATGTAATCTGAAGAAGGATTAATGTATATAAAAACGAATGAGGGGTTAATGCATGTATGTCGGAGCAGAGGGTTAATGAAGCTGCTGTAAACAAAAATACACTCAGTATGTCTGACAGCGGGTTGATGTGTATATCTGGCAGAGGGGTTGATGTATGTCGACAGAGGGGTTAATTCATGTATTTCTGACAGGAGATTAATTTATAAAAATATCAAATTAATGTCATGTATGTCTGACAGAGGGGTTAATGTCATGTATGTCTGACAGAGGGGTTAATGTCATGTATGTCTGACAGAGGGGTTAATGTCATATGTCTGGCAGAGGGGTTAATGTCATATATGTCTGGCAGAGGGGTTAATGTCATGTTTGTCTGACAGGGGGGTTAATGTCATGTTTGTCGGACAGAGGTTAATGTCATGTATGTCTGACAGAGGGGTTAATGTCATGTATGTCTGAAAGAGAGGTTAATGTCATGTATGTCTGACAGAGGGGTTAATGTCATATGTCCGACAGAGGGGTTAATGTCATATATGTCTGACAGAGGGGTTAATGTCATGTATGTCTGACAGAGGGGTTAATGTCATGTATGTCTGACAGAGGGGTTAATATCATGTATGTCTGACAGAGGGGTTAATGTCATGTATGTCTGGCAGAGGGGTTAATGTCATGTTTGTCTGATAGGGGGGTTAATGTCATGTATGTCTGACAGAGGGGTTAACGTCATGTATGTCTGGCAGAGGGGTTAATGTCATGTTTGTCTGACAGGGGGGTTAATGTCATGTATGTCTGACAGAGGGGTTGATGTCATGTATGTCTGGCAGAGGGGTTAATGTCATGTATGTCTGACAGAGAGATTAATGTCATGTATGTCTGGCAGAGGGGTTAATGTCATGTATGTCTGACAGAGGTTGATGTCATGTATGTCTGGCAGAGGGGTTAATGTCATGTATGTCTGACAGAGGGGTTAATGTCATGTATGTCTGACAGAGAGATTAATGTCATGTATGTCTGGCAGAGGGGTTAATGTCATGTATGTCTGACAGAGAGGTTAATGTCATGTATGTCTGGCAGAGGGGTTAATGTCATGTATGTCTGACAGAGAGATTAATGTCATGTATGTCGGTTGAATCATGATGATTGTGTACAATAATGGAGGATTTGACGAATGTGGATGAATAAACAGTTGAAGTATGACTATTGTAGCGGAATACTTACAACCCAGGCCTTTCTGGTGATCACATGTCTAAACACCATGAACTGGAAATACACTGGGAATAGTAACGGGGGTCCAACTGTAAGGTCAAATCAAAACTACAGTTAGAGGTCAAGCTAACAAAACCAGATAGAAATACTGTAGGGTATATGTTTATTCACTCAAAGAAATACTGCAATGTTGATAGCATAGTAGTATACTCACCGACAAGGATATAATTATGCTGTGAATCGAATGATCAAATCACTGACAAAGAAATACTTATGGTGGTGATTGTACAGAATTTTCACAGATAAAGAAATACTTGTGCTGTTGATTGCATTTCATACTCACTGATAAAGAAATACTTGTGCTGTTGATTGCATTTCATACTCACTGATAAAGAAATACTTGTGCTGTTGATTGCATTTCATACTCACTGATAAAGAAATACTTGTGCTGTTGATTGCATTTCATACTCACTGATAAAGAAATACTTGTGCTGTTGATTGAATGGCATACTCTTCTTCCTTGTCTTAGCTACCTACAAAATGAAGGAGAGATATGGTTTTAGTGTCATTGTGCACCACATTTTCTTCCATAATTTCAATAATGTTTTATAACAATCATCAGCCATTGATAGTTGTAAATTTGTTTTATATTTTTTTTTAACTATGCACCAAAGCAAAGTAATATCCACAAATTGAGTCGAAACTTTGTACACTTACAACTATTTGTTCTTCTGAAGATATTTTATCATTTCTATCATTTCTAGTGCTGAAAATTGGTCGATATGGTTACTGATATGTTCCCTGTATATACTGACTGGTTACTGATATGTTCCCTGTACATAATGACTGGTTACTGATATGTTCCCTGTATATACTGACTGGTTACTGATATGCTCCCTGTATATACTGACTGGTTACTGATATGTTCCCTGTATATACTTACTGGTTACTGCAGGGTTTCATACACGTCGTGTTTTGACACTGGTATTCGGTGTCAAAACTCACGTAAAAACTCAATTTTGCCACCAAAAAACTGAAGTCTGAGTGTTTTAGAAGGGAAAAACTGAAATTTTGGAAAAAAAAATGAAGTCTCCAAAGGTCAATACTTCGTAATTTCGTAATTTATAATCAAAAGATATTGAGGACAAACAATCGGGAAATGGGGAATACCAGAAAAAATATGTTGGCATCTTCGGCCATTTCCGTGTGATTCGGTACCGCTCAGTTAAACTTCGGTTTGCCGACCGCTAATTATTTATGTCAGTTTCCCGAACTGTTATCGGGGTCATGCCGTCGGTAACCCTAATGCCTGTATTCATACTAAATGTATGTGGAGGTTTCCGAACTGCGTTGTGTGGCGGAAAAAAAATAGCTGGGAAAGTTTGACATGTGGGAATGAATAAGCCCCCAAAGACGTCTAACTCTCCTTGGAATGGACTGGTAAATATCTGACCATCGCTGAATAGTATTTATGATAAAGGAGACGATGTAATCTTCGCATAGGGCATTTGTTTTCACTCAAAGTTGAACGATCTTGTCGTGTTGTTGTTGTAAAGAAACTGGCATGTCGTTCGCATGTACAGTACGCATTGTACGATGTTGAAACTGAAACCAAAGTTTGATTGTACCGTAGTTAATAAAGTTTGAATGGATAATTCAAAGACAGCGAACTGATTTAGCCACAATATAAACCTGACTAGATCATTCTGTGATTTGAAAATACATAAAGAAGACTTGATACTGTCAAAATATTTTTTAAATTTAATGAGATTGCAAACATGGTGGTAAAATCGGATCCGATTTTTACCTTCATGGTGCAAACAAAACAACTGAAGTTGATTTTTAAAATTTCTAGACTACATGTAGGCATCCATTTTCTGGCATTGAATTTAACTGATCTGTCTATTATCCTGAAACAAGTGACGTCCCACATTACTAGGGCAGCACAGAAACATTTCAAATGCCTGCCCCATCAACAAAAGTCTGGCGTACTGCATTTACATGATTTAGGTCAAACGTTATGGGCAAATCCATTCTTTCAATAAGGGTGGTCAAGTCAAACTGTTTGGCACTTATTTGCAGCCTTCAATAACCAAACATGGTAAACTTATGTATCTGTCTAGAGTCCGCATGATCATATTGAAAGTGAGCCAGATGCCTTCGCGCAATAGTTTACAAAATTGTACGCCTTTTCAAACAGAATTCTCTAATTCATTCCATTTTTACGAGTTTATGGTCGCCAAGGACTAGCTGCAGTTATGACAATTGCTTGTTTTCAATCGTGTAATTTTTTTTTTTGCATTGTCTTTTCATCTCTCTTTTTTTAATTTCTCTTTTGAATCTAACCCTGGGGTTGTACTGGACTTTTAATTTTAGTCCGAATATTTGCCAAATTTCACATCAAATCTTTAGTTGAAATTCCCACGCAAAAATTATAATGTAAGATTTTGAAAGGGAAGTCTGGTCCAGATCCAAGTGGTTTTTAATTATTAGCGTAGCTGAAACGTTTCAAAACTTGCATACTTAAATTGGACATCATTTGCAAGCCAGGAACTGATACATCGATTTCATTCAAAATTACTAAGTTTGTAATTTTTAAAAATTAATTTGAATTGCCTTGTGTAATCTTGTCTTGTTGACATCCACAATGTGACATAATGTGCTGAAAATAGATGGAATCTTAGACCTTGGTAAATTAAGACCATAAAGCTAAAGATGTTAAATTATCTGTTTGTTGCTTTATTTTCACAATTCAAATACATAGCGGTATTGACAGGCTCCATTGATGGTCGTATGAAAATTTGTTATATACATTACTTATGGCGGTTGCAAAATTAGAAATAAACTCAATAGAAGTCTGTCGGCCGGCGACAAAAACGTAAAAATACTCAATTCGGGTGAAGAAAATATTGAATTTTCAGTATCCGGTGGCAAAAATTTGGACTTCTATGAAACCCTGTACTGATATGCCCTGTATATACTGACTGGTTACTGATATGTTCCCTGTATATACGGACTGATTACTGATTGGTTCCCTGCATATACTGACTGGTTACTGATATGTTCCCTGTATATACGGACTGATTACTGATATGTTCCCTGTATATAATGACTGGTTACTGATATGTTCCCTGTTTATAATGACTGGTTACTGATATGTTCCCTGTATATACTGACTGGTTACTGATATGTTCCCTGTATATACTGACTGATTACTGATTTGTTCCCTGTATATACGGACTGATTACTGATTGGTTCCCTGTATATACTGACTGGTTACTGATATGTTCCCTGTATATACCGACTGGTTACGGATATGTTCCCTGTATATACTGACTGATTACTGATTGGTTCCCTTATATACTGACTGGTTACTGATATGTTTCCTGTATATACTGACTGATTACTGATATGTTCCCTGTATATACTAACTGGTCACTGATATGTTCCCTGTATATACTGACTGGTTACTGATATGCCCTGTATATACTGACTGGTTACTGATATGTTCCCTGCATATACTGACTGATTACTGATATGTTCCCTGTATATACCGACTGGTTACGGATATGTTCCCTGTATAGTGACTGATTACTGATATGTTCCCTGTATATACTGACTGATTACTGATTGGTTCCCTGTATATACTGACTGGTTACTGATATGTTCCCTGTATATACTGACTGGTTACTGATATGCCCTGTATATACTGACTGGTTACTGATATGTTCCCTGTATATACTGACTGGTTACTGATATGTTCCCTGTATATACGGACTGATTACTTATATGTTCCCTGTATATACTGACTGGTTACTGATATGCCCTGTATATACGGACTGATTACTGATATGTTCCCTGTATATACCGACTGGTTACTGATATGTTCCCTGTATATACGGACTGATTACTTATATGTTCCCTGTATATACTGACTGGTTACTGATCTGTTCCCTGTATATACTGACTGGTTACTGATATGCCCTGTATATACTGACTGGTTACTGATATGTTCCCTGTATATACTGACTGGTTACTGATATGTTCGCTGTATATACTGACTGGTTACTGATATGTTCCCTGTATATACTGACTGGTTACTGATATGTTCCCTGTATATACGGACTGATTACTGATTGGTTCCCCGTATATACTGACTGTTTACTGATATGTTTCCTGTATACTGACTGATTACTGATGTTCCCTGTATATACCGACTGGTTACTGATATGTTCCCTGTATAAACTTACTGATTACTGATATGTTCCCTGTATATACTGACTGATTACTGATTGGTTCCCTGTATATACTGACTGATTACTGATTGGTTCGCTATACTGACTGATTACTGATTGGTTCCCTGTATATACTGACTGGTTACTGATATGTTTCCTGTATATACTGACTGGTTACTGACATGTTCCCTGTATATACTGACTGATTACTGATATGTTCCCTGTATATACTGACTGATTACTGATTGGTTCGCTGTATATACCGACTGGTTACTGACGTAGAACCAGACTAGCATTTACCATGGCCAATACAGAATTTAGCTGACCCAACTCTCCCCATCTCAAACACGCTTCAAGGTATCTGGTATATATGGACAGGTTCTCTGAATATACTGACTGGTTCCCTGTGTAAACTGACTGGTTCCCTGTGTATACTGACTGGTGCCATGTGTATATGGTCAGATTCCATAATACAGACTACAGTACATGTACAGTACAAGAGCAGAATGATGAATACAGAATCTAGACACTTTTACAGTGCACATGCAATATGAATTCAGAAATCTTAGGCTGGAAATATAGAATTTGACCTTTACAAAATAGGTCAAGGTCAGTGATATTCGACTGTCTTCAGTTCCAGGCATATGTGGTAAAACTTTGGACAATGTAGATATAATCCTTCAAGAAATATTGTACTACATAGAATCTGGCCTGGATAGATAGATCAAGGTCAGTCACCTTCACCACGTCTCTGGGCCATCGCCAGATGTAAATACGAAGCTGCGCATCTGAAAACCCCTCGGCTCAGGGTTCATTCATAATGTATTCAATTTGAACCAAGATGTCAGGAACACCAAGCAGTCAAGTGACAAATATACAGAGTATTACAAATTTTGCTATTAGAAATGGCCCGTAAGGTTACCATCCAATCAGAGAAACCGGTATTCATTGCATAAATCTCTTGATGCATCGATGATGTATACCAAATTTTACATTGAGCATTTCAACAGTATCAGAGATAGAGATCATAATGATTTTGCATAAATTAAAGATGGCCGCCCGTCCTTCCCGCCGCTCAGAGGAACTGATGTGATTGTTCATTAATGCAAGTCTCTTCATACATCAATGATGTAAACCAAATTTAACATAGAACACTTAAATGGTATCAGAGATAATCATTAAGATTTTGCATAAATTAAAGATGGCCACCAAGATTACCGCCCAATCAGAGAAACCAGATGTGACAGGCATACTCTTTAAGAGTCCTGTATCCATTTAGATCTTTATTTGTCTGAATTTAGTTTTCAAAATTGAGTGGGAGTTATCATACCACTACTGCAGAGAGTTTAAGTTACAGACTGCCCGAAGAAATCTGATCCATCAGCTTATGCCTCTAGCCGATTATCTGTGGTCTACTGGCCATGTGCTTTCTCTCCCTAATTCATGGGAATTTTATTGATAGGGGACTGTATGCTGTATAGCCTATGTTTAACACTGCAGGGTGAGCTCAACTGAACATCTGTTTCAGTTCCTATTTGAACCCATGTTTACAGTACATGAAGATATGGTTTAATGGTGTTCCAAATTTAAGATAAACTAGGTTTATTTTAGTCAGTACATATTATTGAATGTCATCAACTTCTAGATTTATTTTGCAAATATACTATGAAGTTTTATAAAAGTGGTTGATGTCATTTTACAATTTCAATGATTTTCTCTAATATCAAATGACTGGGATGGACAATTATCAGTCTGCTTAAATAATGAAGCTTTAGGTACCTATCAGTCACTATAATTACCGTACATATCATGCCTAATTATCTGAAATCAGGGTATGATTAGTGTTCGTGGGTTAACTGAAATGTATACCATAATAGTATCCGGCATAATTTGTACATGTATTTGCATGAATTAAAGATGGCCGCTAAAGTTTTTCGGTCAATCAGGTCCCGATTCAAAGTATCTGGATGTATCGATGATGTATACCAACTTTCATATAAAACAATTGAATGGTAACAGAGCTATGTATAATTATCGATTTCGCATAAATTAAAGATGGCCTCCAGGGTTTCCAGCTAATCAGAAAAGCCAGTTTGGTAATTCACTGAAAGTTGTTTGATGTATCGATGATGTATACCAATTTCCGTATTGAACAGTTGAACGGTTTCCGAGATATGGATCATTATCCATTTTGCATAAAATTAAAGATGGCCGCCAAGGTTTCCACCCAATCAGGTCCCAATTCAATAGGCCTCTGGTCCTGGACTTGGTAAATAAACATACCAAATTTGGAATTCATCAGTGCAACCGTTTTCCGGCTATCTCGCTCATGTATGGACGTGCGGACGTACGGACAGACGGACGTACAAGACGACGACAATACCCCATGGCCAAAATTGGCCGAGGGGTAAAAAAAGTATTAAATTGGACAGCCTAGGTATATTTCTTCATGTTTTATCATAATAAACATTACATGACGTAGAAAAAAATAGGTCATTCAACTGGGATAGGTTTCAAGTCAATCACAAGTTGCATGTAATATGAATTTGGAGATCTGATCCTTTATCCTTCAAAAAATAAAGCAAATACTAGAATTTAACCGTGATAAAAAAATAGGTCAAGATTGCTCATTTTCAATAGGCTTCTGACCCTTTGTTGCATTCTTGCGATATCGTGTCCAGGGGTGCAGACAGACAGACGAGGCCAACAATACCCTTCAGGAAAAATTTGCATGCGGTAATGAAAGACCCGCAGTATGTCATTCGATAGAAGCCAACAATGCCAACTGGGGATTATGTGCAGGCCTCAATTTAAGGAGTGCTGATGGTAACCTCTCAACAGGTTACCATGAATTCTACACTGGAAACCTGTGGGAACCTATTGCATAATTATTAACCTAATTTCATATTATTAGTCAAAATTGTGGGGACCTGAAGATAGGTTACCACTATTTTTCATATGGTAACCTCCAGGCAACCTGAAAACAGGTTACCTCCTTAAACTGAGGCCTGATGTGGAGCAAATATCCAACTTATTTGGACTTACCTGGACAGGCATAACATCTCCCACCACAAATAAAGCATCTACACGGACATCTGGGTCTTTGTCCATCTATGAAAAATACAAGGGTTACAAGGTAGAGTGCACACTTATCCAGGCCTTAAAATACAAGGTATGAGTATGCTATATAGGGCTGTAAGATACAAGGTAGGAGTATGATATCTTGGGCTGTAAGATACAAAGTATGAGTATGATATCTAGGGCTGTAAGATACAAGGTACGAGTATGATATCTAGGGCTGTAAGATACAAGGTAGGAGTATGATATCTAGGGCTGTAAGATACAAGGTATGAGTATGATATCTAGGGCTGTAAGATACAAGGTATGAGTATGATATCTAGGGCTGTAAGATACAAGGTAGGAGTATGATATCTAGGGCTGTAAGATACAAGGTATGAGTATGATATCTAGGGTTGTAAGATACAAGGTAGGAGTATGATATCTAGGGCTGTAAGATACAAGGTATGAGTATGATATCTAGGGCTGTAAGATACATGGTACAAGTATGATATCTAGGGCTGTAAGATACAGGTACAAGTATGATATCTAGGGCTGTAAGATACAAGGTACGAGTATAATATCTGGGGCTGTGAGATACAAGGTACGAGTATGATATCTAGGGCTGTAAGATACAAGGTATGAGTATGATATCTAGGGCTGTAAGATACAAAGTACGAGTATGATATCTAGGGCTGTAAGATACAAGGTATGAGTATGATATCTAGGGTTGTAAGATACAAAGTACGAGTATGATATCTAGGGCTGTAAGATACAAGGTATGAGTATGATATCGAGGGCTATAAGATACAAGGTATGAGTATGCTATATTGGCTGTAAGATACAAGGTAGGAGTATGATATCTAGGGCTGTAAGATACAAGGTATGAGTATGATATCTAGGGCTGTAAGATACAGGTACAAGTATGATATCTAGGGCTGTAAGATACAAGGCGACGAGTATGCTATCTAGGGCTGTAAGATACAAGGTATGAGTATGATATCTAGGGCTGTAAGATACAGGTACAAGTATGATATCTAGGGCTGTAAGATACAAGGTATGAGTATGATATCTAGGGCTGTAAGATACAGGTACAAGTATGATATCTAGGGCTGTAAGATACAAGGTATGAGTATGATATCTAGGGCTGTAAGATACAGGTACAAGTATGATATCTAGGGCTGTAAGATACAAGGTATGAGTATGATATCTAGGGCTGTAAGATACAGGTACAAGTATGATATCTAGGGCTGTAAGATACAAGGTATGAGTATGATATCTAGGGCTGTAAGATACAAGGTACGAGTATGATATCTAGGGCTGCAAGATACAAGGTACAAGTATGATATCGAGGGCTGTAAGATCAGGGCTCGAAAATTGAAATTTTAGTTAGTAGCCATTTGGCGACTAGTGATGAAAATCTACTCGCCATGGTGGCGAGTAAACAAAAAATCTTGTCGCCAGCTGCAGAAAGTGAAGGCCCGTCGGTCGCCAATGCCAGCTGTTACAATGGCTTTGCTGGTGTTATTTTGTCTCCCTTCCCCCGCAGACTCATTTTGTTTCATGGAATGTAAATTGCATTGTGAAGAGATGTCTGCCACGAATGTGTACCTTACTTCGTCTTAGTTGAGCCGGGGACATTTGCAAAAAGGAACCTCCACTTTAGTCACTAAACTTCGAGTACAGACGGTTGCACCCAAGATGATATACCAATATTCCGGAGATCTAAAACTGGTTCTTACAATCTGCATCAACGATTTCCACAATCAAGATTAAAGTTATAATAAGGAACACGCCAGTTAAAACGTTATGATTCTTTCCAATATACATTTCGTCAAATTTTGCATACATGCGGGAGGGGTATTTTTTCCTGAAACATCTTTATTATTACAATATTGCCCCTAATCCCATCATTCTGGAATGCTCCCAAGGGAAAGAACTCTTGAAGAATTTTGTCAGTTTCAATCGAAGGATTGTTGTCTCAAATCTGACTCTGACATTGCGGATTAGACGATGTTCTCAATAAAACAACATTTATTATAAGTATAGTACATGGTAACAACAACATCGATTAATCAGCATCGCTTTATTGAGAACAACATTGACTAATCAGCATTGTTTTATTAATTTGAGGCACAGTCCTGTGGCTTCTATTGTCTGCCCGCTGCTGTCACGAGAGCATGGGGGCGATACAGTCCGCTGTGCCAGTAATGCTTCAATCATGGCTGCGTCAGCTCGTTCCCGGGCAATGGCACCCCGCCAACCAAGTTCTCGTCAACACAGAAGACACGGGCAACATTTACCGTTGGCGAGCGCATGGCGATTAAGTAATGGGTCGGCACAAATATTTATTCGCCAATTTGGCGAGTAAACCAATTTTTCATTCGCCACAAAGCAAATGAATTAAAATTTTTACTCGCCAAGGGCCTTTTTTTGATCGCCAATGGCGATCAACGAGCGTATTTTTCGAGGCCTGAGATACAAGGTACAAGTATAATATCTGGGCCTGTAAGACACAAGGTATGAGTATGATATCTAGGGTTGTAAGATACAAAGTACGAGTATGATATCTAGGGCTGTAAGATACAAGGTATGAGTATGATATCTGGGGCTGTAAGATACAAGGTACGAGTATGATATCTAGGGCTGTAAGTTACAAGGTACGAGTATGATATCTAGGGCTGTAAGATACAAGGTAGGAGTATGATATCTAGGGCTGTAAGATATAAGGTACGAGTATGATATCTAGGCCTGTAAGATACAAGGTATGAGTATGATATCTAGGGCTGTAGGATACAAGGTACGAGTATGATATCTAGGGCTGTAAGATACAAGGTATGAGTATGATATCTAGGGCTCTAAGATACAACGTACAAGTATGATATCTAGGCCTGTAAGATACAAGGTATGAGTATGATATCTAGGGCTGTAAGATATAAGGTACGAGTATGATATCTAGGCCTGTAAGATACAAGGTATGAGTATGATATCTAGGGCTGTAGGATACAATGATATCTAGGGCTGTAAGATACAAGGTGTGAGTATGATATCTGGGCCTGTAAGATACAAGGTATGACTATGATATCTAGGGCTGTAAGATACAGGTACGAGTATGATATCTAGGGCTGTAAGATACAAGGTACGAGTATGATATCTAGGGCTGTAAGATACAAGGTACAAGTATGATATCTAGGGCTGTAAGATACAAGGTACGAGTATGATATCTAGGACTGTAAGATACAAGGTATGAGTATGATATCTGGGCCTGTAATATACAAGGTATGAGTATGATATCTAGGGCTGTAAGATACAAGGTATAAGTATGATATCTAGGGCTGTAAGATACAAGGTATGAGTATGATATCTGGGCCTGTAAGATACAAGGTATGACTATGATATCTAGGCCTGTAAGATACAAGGTATGAGTATGATATCTAGGGCTGTAAGATACAAGGTATGACTATGATATCTAGGGCTGTAAGATACAAGGTATGAGTATGATATCTAGGGCTGTAAGATACAAGGTATGAGTATGATATCTGGGCCTGTAAGATACAAGGTATGAGTATGATATCTAGGGCTGTAAGATACAAGGTACGAGTATGATATCTAGGGCTGTAAGATACAAGGTACAATGTACAAGTATGATATCTAGGGCTGTAAGATACAAGGTATGAGTATGATATCTAGGCAGGGTTTCATACACGTCGTGTTTTGACACCGGTATTCGGTGTCAAAACTCCCGTAAAAACTCAATTTTGCCACCAAAAAACTGAAGTCTGAGTGTTTTAAAAGGGAAAAACTCAAATTTTGGAAAAAAAACTGAAGTCTCCAAAGGCCAATACTTCGTAATTTCGTAATTTATAATCGAAAGATATTGCGGACAAACAATCGGGAAATGGGGAATACCAGAAAAATAGGTCGACATCTTCGGTCATTTCCGTGTGATTCGGTACCGCTCAGTTAAACTTCGGTTGGCCGACAGCTAATTATTTATGTCCGTTTCCCGAACTGTTATCGGGGTCATGCCGTCGGTAACCCTAAAGCCTGTATTCATACTAAATGTATGTGGAGGTTTCCGAATAGCGTTGTGCGGCGGAAAAAAAATTGCTGGGAAAGTTTGACACATGGGAATGAATAAGCTCCCAAAGACGTCTAACTCTCCTTGGAATGGACTGGTAAATATCTGACCATCGCTGAATAGTATTTATCATAAAGGAGACGATGTAATCTTCGCATAGGGCATTTGTTTTCACTCAAAGCTGAACGATCTTGTCGTGTTGTTGTTGTAAAGAAACTGGCATGTCGTTCGCATGTATGCATTGTACGATGTTGAAACCAAAGTTTGATTGTACCATAGTTAATAACGTTTGAATGGATAATTCAAAGACAGCGAACTGATTTAGCCACAATATAAACCTGACTAGATCATTCTGTGATTTGAAGATACATAAAGAAGACTTGAATTTTTTTTATACTGTCAAAACTTTTTAAAAATTTAATGAGATGGTGCAAACATGGAGGTAAAATCGGATCCGATTATTACCTCCATGGTGCAAACAAACCAAAACAACTGAAGTTGATTTTTAAAATTACTAGACTAGGCATCCATTTTCTGGCATTGAATTTAACTGATCTGTCTATTATCCTGAAACAAGTGTCCCACATTAGGGCAGCACAGAAACATTTCAAATGCCTGCCCCATCAACAAAAGTCTGGCGTACTGCATTTACATTATTTAGGTCAAACGTTATTGGCAAATTCATTCTTCCAATAAGGGTGGTCAAGTCAAACTGTTTGGCACTTA
>JAVTVY010007095.1:0-41382 GCA_036873755.1 Hanleya hanleyi
TCAAGTCGACGCTTTATATTTAGATTTTTCCAAGGCGTTCGATTCTGTTCCCCACGGCAAACTATTGTATAAATTACGTATGTATGGTTTTCATGGCAGTCTTCATAACTGGTTGAGCAGCTACCTTCACAATAGAAAACAACGTGTTGTGGCCGAAGGCCAATTTTCAGAATGGCTACCCGTATTATCAGGGGTTCCTCAAGGATCAATTCTTGGACCCGTCCTGTTCTTATTATACATTAACGATTTACCTGAAGTACCGAAGGTACTGTTGTTGCCCTTTTCGCTGATGATAGTAAATGTTTACGGGAAATTAAAACTATGGAAGATTGTTATGCACTGCAACTAGATACCAATAACCTTATCAAATGGAGCCAAGATTGGAACATGTTGTTCAACTTGGTTAAATGTAAATTACTGCAAGTAACACGGAAACACAACCCTGTTGTGTTTAATTACTCTATGTATAATGCGGATCTTAAATATGAAAACATCATATGCGACTTAGGGATAGATGTCGCTACAAATCTAATGTGGAACAGCCACATTAGAAAAATTGTTGGTAAAGCAAACCAAAGGCTTGGCTTGATTAAGCGTACATGTGGAAGTAATGTTGACAACTTTGTAAAGCGCTCTTTATACTGTTCTATGCTCCGAAGTGTTCTGGACTACTGCTCTCCGGTATGGTCGCCACACAATAAGCAACTAGTCACACTTTTAGAAGGGGTCCAACGCAGAGCAACAAAATATATCGCGAACGATTATAACAGTGACTACCACACCAGACTATCTGCGTGTAAGTTGATGCCTTTATCCTTCAGACGGGAAGTTTCGGATCTTGTTCTTTTCTTTAAATGTCTTCAGGTGGAAAATCTTTACATTCCCGAGTGTGTATATTTTAACAATAATATGAAAAATTTGAGGTCGAATCGTCAGAATTCTCTTAGGATAGTGCTTTGTAAAACTGAATCGTTCAAGTCGTCATTTTACATGAGAAGTATTACTTTATGGAACCTTTTACGAGTGACATCCAGGATGTGTCCTTGACTGTAGATTGTTTTAGACGCCGGGGCAAGAAATTTTATGCCCAGAAAACAATATCCAATTTTAATGTTAACAACACTTGTACCTGGACTTCCTGTTATCGATGCTCGTCATGTAGACTCGACTGATTCCCACCTGTGATATTTTTCCATGTTACACTTTCCTGTGCTATCTTAGTATTTTAGTTCTCTTGATTTAAATCGTTATATTTTATGTGTATCTCATGTGTACATGTTTTTATCTGCATGCCACAGTACCATATGCTAAAGTTTATCATTTTTATCTTTCTGTCTTAAGGGAGTAGAGGACGTTCATTTCTAGAGGTTGAATTTTTTTTTAAATTTCAGGATTTTTTCATCAGGTTAGGAGAAGATGATCCATGGAAAAAAAATAGGGGGTCACCATACTCGTTAAAAAAATATGGTAGCCAAAAGCATGTATACCACTTAAAAGCCATAACACTGAATACATAGGGAAATTTGGATTTTTCTTCTTTGATGCTCAATAAATCAAACTTCCCAAGGTCAAATTTTTCCCATTTTGCTATATAATACTAAACACATATAGTGCTTGTTAAATATGTAATAAAAACAGGGGGACACCATACTTTCTTGGAAAATATTAGCGGTATAACAGATAAACTGAGCCTTTTCAGTCCTATTTCCAGGTGGGGGTGGGGAATCGGGGTGGGTGTGGAGAATATTATTGAAGTTCCAATTATTAGCCATTCAGAAGTTTTCTTTTTGTTGAAAGTGAATAGGAGTGAATTTGGGGATATTCCGGAGGAATAATTTTTAACTTATGGAGCACTTTGCACCCTCCAACCGTTGAATTTAAAATGCCAATTTTTTGGTCCGTCCCATCACACTATCGACCCACCAGTAGAATGCATAAATGGTTGTGTTGTGTCTTTTGTTGATTTTTATTCCATTTTGAGATGTCTGCGTACTTTTGTTAGGAAATTCAGCTTGTTTTGAAAAATCCGACAAATCACCATGTTGTAGCCCCATAAGAGCAGCGAAATGAACGTCCTCTACTCCCTTAAATACTAATTCTAGCCGTTTTATGTTTATTTCAATTTTACTACGTTTGCGCTTCATGTACATATTGTTTTTGTTATCGGGGGCCCAACTAGTATAGGTGTTCGCCACCTGTTCGGGCTACCCTTGCATGTAATGTAGTCATCATGCTAAAGTACAATAAATAAGAGATAACCAATCCTTTTCATGCAAATATTCTTGCTTTATCATCTATACTGATTTATCCTGTTATAAAGTCAATGCAGAGTTGTTCTTATTAACATGTAAGAAAATTTAAGAAATCTTTTTAACAGTGTCCGTAATACTTGGATCGGACGGGAAGGTGTGGAAGCTGAAGATCGAGTGTCATTTCCTAAGTTATTGGAATTGTTTCCAGACCCAATGATCGCGAAGTACACTCTGATGATTTCCCCTCTCAAAACTCGGTACAAATCTGGGCTTCGCCATCAAAGCACAATGACATCATAAATCAAGGGAGATAATCAGTGTCACTTTCAGCTGTCGGGTTTTCATCCAGATCAGGAGGAATTTATGCGTATTATAATCACTTTTATAATAACGAATTTATGCTTTGCTATATCTTAAAATACACAGAAATAAACTCAAGAAACACTGTTATTTTCAAACAAACTTTGCAGTTCGCCTTTGGCACCCAAATTAAAAAGTAGACATTCGATTCTGGTGAGCCAGAAGTTGAAAAGAAACACGATATCTTTAAGTGGCGTACCAGTCTTCAAAATGAACATTTGCGCAAGTTGCGGCGTAGTCAAGAAATACACAGCGCCGTGTCACTGCTTTTGACACATTGCGTGATGTCACTCCAGTACTTCCTGAAAACAACCGGTGAAATTCATGAATTAAAAAGACTTCCTGCGCGTCGACAAGTAGTGCTTCCCCTTCCATATTTATTCTAAATTTTGAATCTCTATTGAATGTGGAACCTCACCCCAAGTATGAGGAAAATAACATGAATTTTAGGCATTAATATAGGAATTGATGTAAAAATTCATTGTAATAATGTTACTGGAGCAGTAGTGAAAATAAGCGAAATGGCCTGATCATTCCAAAATAAAATATTCGAAAATCGCGTGGGCCCTCGCAAATTATATTCGATATTTAGAATCTGTATTGAATTGACAACATTTACACTGAATATGAAGAAAATAACACGAGTTCAGTCTACTGGAGTTGGGTGGGGGGGACGCAACTTAAGTTATGAAGCATATGAATGGCCGAGTTCTACCCGGTAGTTAGTTTTCTTCAGGCTCTTTGCATGTTTTCTTCGGAATATGCACAGGGACTGACTGCGTTTGTATGATGTCCATGTACATTCTGGATACCAAGTTTATATCATACGCAGATACCAATGGCACTTTGCCAGAATCTCATTGTACTGCTTTTCTGGTCGTATCCATCAATGCGTAAAGTGATCTCCCAGAAATGGTAAATTATTTCTTATCGAAATCAATTATTCAGAACTTGTACAGTTCATTTACAGGTAAAAAGGAACTAATGCACCGATCCAGACTGTCGTGCATATGGCCAGAGAAATTCCAGTATTGTCTGAAAAGTAGTAAATCGGGCACCCCCGATCTGCCCCCGATCGACCTTGTTTCCGTGAAATTGGGACTGGTTGACACAGTGTTTTCATAGTGATCACTGACCGGTTGTGATTAAACATAATCATAATATCAGGGAATTATTGGTCTCGTTTCAGTAAAGTAGGTTTCTTTATGAAATCCTGTCATTTAACATTTTGAGAGATAGGGACTATGATTACTTCTTTCTAATCAAAAAGGAAAACAGGTCTGACATTCCCTATTATATTACGGACCAAAAATAAGTTCCACGAGAAAAATTAAGGAACGTGTTTGTACCAGACGGCATGTAGAAATAAAGTAAAGTAACTAAGCTAGTTTCTTGTGTTCAGCACTTTCAAATGATACCAGCATGCATTGTCTGTCGTCAGTTTACAGAGCATAATATATCGCGGTCATGTTTTAAACATGTCTGCTTATTTTTCGGACACCACCGAGATCTGAATCAAACAGCGTTCTAACGACCCCTAGTTCCAGGTTGGGCGGAATTAGACACAAGTTATGAAACGAGATCCTGTGCGAGACGATGGAAGTTTTCGATCCATGCATGATATTGAACACCAACATTTTAGAAACCCGGAACGAAGGCAGTTGATAGTAACTCTTACTGAACAAGTTTCTGTGTTTTTATCGCGGTAATTGAAATCGGCTTACTTTCTCAGAATCTCTCAAATCCTAATAAGCGAGATATGCATACACCATACAATATTTTTCATAGTTTCTTTTTGTTTTTGCTTTTATTCATTTGTTTTTTGTTTTTTTTAATATAAGACAATTGATAAATGATAAACAGGTTCTCTCGGTATATTACTTTCCAGATAGGAAATACGAGCCATGTCCGACATTCCATATTCAGCCGTCGTCCACAAAAGATGTTTCGCGTCAACAATGGAAAGATTCATCGGCAGTGATATATCTTGTTGATCTGTCCATATCATTTTAAACCCATACATTTTCATCAATATATCGCCCAGAATCTGTCGTTTCATTTCGAGAATCTGTGATTTCTTTGAAGCCAAGGAAAGGTTTTTAGTTTTCATGGTCTGGCGTATCTACGCAAGGAGATGGGACAATGAACTAGATCGGGGGCCCGAATCCAGGTGAATCATATACCTCAATACTAAAGGACAGGCACCTGACGACCTTTGGGGACCAGTGGTGATCCCTTTGCTCCAAATCGTAAGATTATAGACCAGCTGAGATTTGATATACCACCACTAAGGGAAGAAAGTATTACACGAGTCATACGGTTACAGTCGGTGTCGGTAATTAATTAAAGGAGCCAGATACCAACTATGCAATAGACCTGTGTTTTCTCTTTGCATGAGACGTTGCGGGAATATGAATATTTCCACTACAGGCCTATATGCCGTTTTCTCCTCAAGATCACTAAGCCAGTTGTCATGTTCTAATAATCATCACCCAGAACATGCAGAAGAAAATAACAGGCTATGGAAGAGGGGGCATAGATTGGATGGATAAAATAAATTGTAGGTGTATGCAGTTGAAACTCAAACAGATCACTGTGTCGGAATACCATGAACATAGAATGTTTGAGGATAGCCATTAGATTCGTCTTGACCTAACAACAGGAGGAACAGAAATAATATATGAAATTATTCGCTTTCCACGAATTCATAGCTCGAGAATTTATCGCGTTCAACAGATCTACTATGGTTCAACAAAAATGGAGAAGTGGGTAGAGGGGATGTTTGCACTGAATTGTTTGAGATCACAGATGTTCCTACACTTCCATATACGTACCGATTAAATATATAGTATCGGGGGTGGCTCGTCATTGTGTATGGGTTAATTTGGTGTAAATCAGAGGTCAGGCTATGATTTAAGCTGAAATTGTCATAACTATACTGGTGATGACGAAGCTGCTGATACGGTAAGTATCTTATTCTCAGCTGCAGTGTCGCACGATAGATGGTTTTATTGTATACAGATACACGGTTCCATTGAAAAGTGTACCTCTATTATTTGTGGGATAGAAGGGCATAGCTCCAGTCCCAGTATATCTTCACCTCCATTTATTTGCTAGTGTCCTGAATGATGATATCAGCGAATACCTCAGTGCATTGATTGTACATATAAACTGTAAATTGACGATCGTATTGAGAACATAATATATACGGGGGTACTAATTTGTTTTTGTTTCTTTATATGTTTACAAGGCTGCAAGTTTGGATAACAGGGGCATGTTCAGCTGCTAGAACTGCCGCATTGTCTAATATCACTTAGATGAAAAGCGGACATATTAATTTTCCAAACTATACTTCCCTTCATATATGGGCTTCATTGCTGAGGTACAACTGCAATAAACAGGAGGAATACCCGAACGAGGTTTTCGCTAGTATATATAACATTAATAGAGGCATTAGTTGATATCTTAAACATTAATAAACACATCAAAATGAATCACTTTAGAGTATAATGTATCTCTTTCATACTTGAAACGTGTCTTTGCATTTCAACAGCATGAATATGGGAAGGGATTAGACACAACTACGAAACGTCATGCACGGTACGATCATAGTATGTCCGCATTCGAACTGGAGATACATGTATTTAATGTTCGAATTCCGTATTAGTTAGTGATATCTCTCAGTTCTCCATTAGTTCTCACATATTCCAATCAAAGGCTCACGAAATGAGAATACCGCAGACCACAAATAGTAAATATATCTAGCAATTCTTCACAGGAGAGAATTCTGGCCATCAATTATATAGTCTGGTAAACAGCGAGAATGTCAATCTACTATTCGTTATTGATTATACTTATTAAGGATTCATGCTTGCTACGTCATGAGTTCAAATAACTCTTAGAAAGGGATTTGCTGACCAGCAATGTTAGTGTCTGAGTTCATCTCTCTATATAGGTTTGATAACAATCTTAATGTCTAAGACAGACATACTTCATTTAGATTCTTACTCAAACTGACATATGTATTAACAATTCCAATTAATCTTATATTGATACCATCATGTTCTATTTTGCTTAGGAAGATGGAATTCTGCAGCGTGCGGGACTGATATACATGAACCGTTTGTTCCAGGTGAGTTTCGAAAAAAATATTCATGTATGGGTGCAAAAAAAAAGGTGTCCGATCCGAAATGTTTTATTAAGCCCTACTGAGTATTACAGTCAAATAATCTGCACAGTTGGCAAAATTGTCATGATTATGACATTAGAAAGCAATTTGTTGCAAAAACAATTTTGCTGGTTTGTCTGATAAACTTTATGGTAAAATTGGATTATTATCAGCTATGTTGGAATGATTTTACAATGATTCATGATTTATCTGGAAATATTAAACGATATATATGTAAGTATATATAAACAATGAGGTGTATGATCAATCGATCAGTAAACAACATTGATGACAAGAAATTTAAGTCACTATATAATTAATAGAATTTTGACTCATTTATGTAAAAAATTCACCCGGAAGAGAATGAGTTTTGTGCGTTCTGTAAACAGGAACCAGAATCAATTTATTATCTGATTTGGGGTTGTCAGAAGGTCAGAACTCTATGGTAGGAAATACAGGCCTGGTTCATGGCAAAAACGAACGTAAGTTTAAATCGAATGTCATATTGGGTTTGGTGGAATACTTATATGCATATTTGTGTAGATTACCGATATATTTCTAACGGGTCTAATATTTGTTGAACCTTTTGCAATTTGTGAAGTATAACTATTTATCAAGCGAATTGACACTGTTTTCGAAGGCTTATTACCATTTGTTTAATGCACCAAACACAAAATAAAATATTAATTGTATAAAAATAGAAATACACAAAGATAGATGCGTTCTACATTGATCATTTTTTAACTCCTGGTGTACCATTTGATTCGCACGGGAAAGTGGAATCGCCTCTGCGTTCACCTAGCAAAACCAGCTGAAATCGAAAATTGGCCAAATAGCCAATTGTTACTTTAAAACTTAATTTAAGGTTTCAAGATCCATTGCGATGAGATAGAGGATACTCTACCAATTAAATTACGATAAATACACTCTCGCCAAGAAGAGTTTTTGTCGTTGCGGCCGGGGACTTTAAAATGGTTCTTGCTTCTATGTGTCCGTGCATGCACGGACATGTCCGTGCAAATACTTCGTAAGCAATAACTTCTAAATGCTTTGTCGGATTCCTCCGAAATTTGGCATCTGCATTCTTTGCGACAAGACGTCGCTTGGTATTACGTTTCAGCAAGATCGGCCTGTAGGTGGCGCCACTGGGGTCTTGCTTCTATGTGTCCGTGCAAATACTTCGTAAGCAATAACTTCTAAATGCTTTGTCGGATTCCTCCGAAATTTGGCATCTGCATTCTTTGCGACAAGACGTCTCTTGGTATTACGTTTCAGCAAGATCCGCCTGTAGGTGGCGCCACTGGGGTCTTGCTTCTATGTGTCCGGACATGTCCGTGCAAATACTTCGTAAGCAATAACTTCTAAATGCTTTGTCGGATTCCTCCGAAATTTGGCATCTGCATTCTTTGCGACAAGACGTCTCTTGGTATTACGTTTCAGCAAGATCCGCCTGTAGGTGGCGCCACTGGGTCTTGTTCCAATCTTTAGTGCATGTCCGTGGATGTTCGTGCAAATGCTTCATAAGCGATAACTCCTAAATGCTTTGTCGGATTCCTCCGAAATTTGGCATCTGCATTCTTTGCGACATGACGTCTGTTGGTATTACGTTTCAGCAAGATCCGCCTGTAGGTGGCGCCACTGGGTCTTGTTCCAATATTTAGTGCATGTCCGTGCAAATACTGCGTAAGCGATAACTCCTAAATGCTTTGTCGGATTCCTCCGAAATTTGGCATCTGTATTCTTTGCGACAAGACAGCAAGATCCGCCTGTAGGTGGCGCCACTGGGTCTTGTTCCAATCTTTAATGCATGTCCGTTCGTGTTTGTTCAAATCCTTCGCGAGCGATAACTTTCGAACAATTTGTCGGATTTCTTCGAAATTTGGTAAATGCATTCCCTGCGACAAAACACCGTTGGTGATGCGTTTCAGCAAAATCCACCCGGAGGTGGCGCCACTAGAGTTCATTCCATTATTCCATGCTGCAAGTGATAATAGAAACACTTGGTCGAATTTCTTTGAAATATCCTACATGTGTACCTTTCTGGGTAACATGAGAAACGTTGCGGCTCATCGGATTCTTCTCAAATTTGGCATGCATTTACCATGCCAGGAGCTGTTGCTTGGGATTGCCTTTCGCTCACTTGCACTCACAGGTGGCGCCACCTGGTGGCAACATCACAAATTCGTTTCCGGGTAATAACTTGAGAACTGACCATCGGATTCTTCTCAAATTTTGTATGAATGTACCGTGACCTAAGATGTCGCTTGATAATGCATTTCACTGACTTGCGCCTAGAGGTGGCGTCACCTGGTGTCAAAATCTAAATTTGGTTTCTGGGCAATAACTTGAGGACCCTCATCGAATTCTTCTCAAATTTGGTATGCAGATGTCCCCACGATACCATGTTCCTTGGGATTGTATTTTTCGAGCTTCTGCCTACAGGTGGCGTCTCCTGGTGGAAAAATTTGTTTCCGGGCAATAATTTGGCAACTGTTCATCAGACTATTCTCAAATTTTGTATTCATATGTGACCCGCCCCAAATAACATGAACACCGGTGGGCATCTAGTACCGGCAATAACTTGAGGACCCCTCTTCAGAGTCTCAAAGTTCATATGCCGATACCATGACATGAGATGTCACTTGGGATTGTGTTTTGCTTGCTTGCACCTACAGGTGGTGACTCCTTGTGGCAAAGTCTAAATTTGGTTTCTGGGCAATAGGTTGAGGATGCCTTCATATTCTTGTCAAATTTAGTTTGCAGATAATATGCCATGAGTTGTCTCTTGGGGTTGCATTTCGGTTACATAATTTTCATGCTGCATGGTAAAGAAAATATATTACAGTAGCAATCAACATTCAGTCAGCCATTCGGAGTTGATCTCAAAACCTGGGAAGGTGGAAAGACCCCTCTGCTTCTTACGCCTGTGAAGTAGCTGTTGCCATCCTCATGAATATCTTCTGAAACCGACAGCGCTTATAAATATTGCTGCCATTTTGGCGGGGGACCTAGCATCCTCTGGCTGCTTGTCTGGATGCTGTTCATTCGTGGAACTAAAATTCTGTGATCACTTTGATATCCTGATTATCGCATTTGAATTTAGATGAAGCAGATTGTGAAAATTTAGTCTCCAAATATCCTCGCTAATAATTCCTAAAAGCACGTGAACTTTCAGTCTTACAATAAAGTTTTCGAACCTAAAAAGGGTGGCTCATTGTTTTCAATCTTTGTGCTAGAATTTATTTTATAATATTTGCTCGCCGCCCAATACAGTCTTAAGTGGGAATCTCTTACATCTGGCCTGATGACTCATTTTAAATGCTTACATTCGTTATAAAAAAGATCTTTTATCATTATTTTTTCACAAACACTTGCAATTGAAACTAATAATTTTGGAACATTGGAAGCCTGTCAAGAATCTTGAATCTCGACCGTCTCATTCTGGAGCGCGATACATGCCAGATACTTTTTTTGTTATTCTGAAAATCTATATTAGGATACCAGAGAGGCATTGGGCACTCCACAACGAGAGAAGAAGAGCATCTAAGATGTCATTCAACATTCAGAATTTCTGCGTCCATAAGACCTAATTCGTATAAATAAAACAATCATACTATACATAACATAGGCTAGTTTCATGTAAGATAGCAACTTCCATGAGACAGACTTATTCAATAAAACACAATTGTGACACTGCAGTTTTTTAATTCAATAATCTGGAGATGAGAATGCTGTTGGACTGTCAACATCGGCACTGAAATCACTGGCATATTGCGTCTGACACAGGAAAAGTACAAATTGCAGTTCAAACATAATCTATTTGTGATAATACTGCAGTGCAGACATGTCCAAAAAATATGTTTGTCTTCATTTATGATTGGAACACTGATACGAAGAACTGCGGATATTATCAAATTAACACAAATATTCCTATAAGCATCGATTTTCTTTTACAAATTCTTTCTGATCTATTGTCGGTACAATAACACGGTCTTTCCATGACTTCCACCAAACGTATTCGTTTGTTATAAAAGGATGAACTTTGCACATGAATTCAAAAGTAAGAGAAGAATGTTACTGATCGCGATTCGAACTCATAATCTCTCCGCTGAAGTAGCATTTAAAACTTCGTTAATCACTACAACATGTACGGCAAATTAAATGCTTTGCGCTTCAGACATGAGAGTCTGCATGCTAATCAGTGCAATAGAGAAGAGAAAACCCATGTGGAATGAAGCTGTTGTTGAATTGGATCGAGCAGGTCAACTAATCAGTTAACCTTTCTCTTCCCTCATGTAACACGACATTAATTTGATTGCCACCGTGGGATGACAGGACTGGCACGTTCTGAATGGGAAATCCTGTAAGCTTTGATTTGGTTATCGGACAACATGCAGAATTTCACGCCTTGCTGCCGGAGAATAGCATTAGCTCAATGTAAAGGATCTTGCGATATGCAGCTGGGCGGCTGAAATGGACAACTATATATTTACACTCCATGATTACCGATGGCGGTAAACACAACCTATAATAGGCAAGTAGGATATCGTATACGAAGCGGGAAAATATTTTTTTGCGATATCTCGGAAACCATTGTGGCTGCAATCTTGACATATCATAAGCAAAATTGTCTATATATTCCCTCATTCACACGTGAAATAGTGATGATGGGATGTATAGTTTTTTGCAAAATTTGTGTGTGATTATTGTTTTTTTTCTTTTATGTCATGACACATTCATATGTAAACTTCAAGTTAAAATTTCTAACAATTTCGAGTGATGGCCCTGTAATCGCAAAAATGTCATTGACAATAACCCAATAATCAAGGTCAAGGCCAGGTTGAAATTTCAGTGATGTCATACTTGTGTTATGGGGAACAAATGTGCTAAATTAGAGATTCCTGCAAGTTGTAGTATTTGAGAAAAGGCATATAATACTTTGGCATTGTGCCATGTTTTTGGTCATGGTCACATCGGATCGTTTTATTATTAGCGTCAAAAGAAAGACAATTTAATGTTTGCTATTGTGTCATTGTTTCATGAATCTCAGTGTGCCAGCTTTAAGGTAAATGGAAGTCGAATTTTCGATATTCGAATGCTGATCACTTTAAAGATTAAGGCTGAGGAAGAATTTTACCTTGTGATGTAGACCTTGTGATGTCCAGAAAATACAAATACAATGGGCAAATACAAATTTTGATAGAAGAAGAGTGTATAATCAGTAGAATAACAATACGTTCTTCCATTAGAAATGGAAAGACCGAATAATAATAATAATAGGCTTCATTTATCCTCGATATACGCTCTTAGGCTAGCGTGAGTGAGTGCATATGATTTAACGTCGCTTTCAACACTATTTCAGTCATATCACAACGTTTGGTTCATATTCATTTTCACACCCGGAAACCCCACGGGTAGTGTCCTATTCCTTTTAACACCCGGGACCCCACGGATGGGTGTTATCCCTTTTCACACACAGGAACCGCACGGGGGCACCAGTAAGTCGCCTCTTACGACAAACTCTCTGAAGGGTTGAGGCCTATTGTTACCATGACCTGGAGTGTGAACAACGACACCCCAGGTCAGTCCCCGGCTAGCGCCTTTCTGAGGGTTGAATCTTACAAATGTATCCAATAAGATTTAACTAATCTATACATATTACAAATGACACTACAATTCTAAACGTATAGTAGAGTGAATTTCAAAATAGTCAAGATTCCAGCATCTTTAATCTCTTTTGTTGTCCTGTTCCATACATTAAATAATGTGTTGTCTATGAATACATGTCCAGGACAGTTTGATTATGTCGATTGGATTGATCTACAATTCACATATCTCAGAACTATGAATAATTCACTTAACTAGTGCGAAAATAAATGACATATATTGAATAATTCTCCAGTTTTCGAAAGACAATCAGTTAAGTGTAAGATGGCAATAACAACGCGCCTTAGTGAAACACGATAGTAAAATTCGCTTTCCATGAACTTTTGGTCATGGAACTGGTGTGTACTATAAGGCGCGTTACTTTCGCTGTCTCCAGAAAAACTCCTCAGGTCAAGAGTCAATGTAACATAGCATATATACCCGCTGACAAAGCCATGGAAAATAAGATATTTAAAAAAACCAATTCCTCTGCATAGGCCTCACTGTGATAGTAAAATGGATTTCGGTTTGAAAGCGGCTTTCATTTCGACTGCTGGTACTTGGTTGTTAGACAGAGCGTGGTCTTCAATAGGCCGGTTGTGCGCACGCATAGAATGCTCGTGACAGCAATGTCGTTCTATCAAGAGAAATCTCGAGTTTTCAAAACCTCTTTAATACACAATTAACGATTATGCATAAGATATGTAGTCCTTTCAGATAAAACTCGTATTCTGAAAGATCCGGTACATTCATATATTCCTCCGTCTAAGTACGTAGTTTTGTGTAGAGTTACAGTCAACTAATGTTGACGAGCCAAAATTTGAACACGTTATGATAAGAATAATTGTTTCCACAGGCAAACAAACATGAACTCTTGGAAAAGCTTCTTTACATCAGCCTTTCTTCTTTTACTACTGTGTGTGAGGAGAGGAGAAAGTATTATTGGCGGAGGGTTAGTATTTCTTCACTGAATCGGTAAGATGTGAAAGTATTATTGGCGGAGGGTAAGTATCTCTCCACTGCATCGGGAACATGTGAAAGTATTATTGGCGGAGGGTAAGTATCTCTCCACTGGATCGGTAATATGTCAAAGTATTATTTGCGGAGGGTAAGTATCTCTCCACCGGATCGGTAACATGTGGCAGTATTATTGGCGGAGGGTAAGTATCTCTCCACTGGATCGGTAACATGTGAAAGTATTATTGGCGGAGGGTAAGTATCTCTCCACTGGATCGGGAACTTGTGAAAGTATTATTGGCGGAGGATGAGTATCTCTCCATTGGATCGGTAACATGTGAAAGTATTATTGGCGGATTGTAAATATCTCTCCACTGGATCGGTAACATGTGAAAGTATTATTGGCGGAGGGTAAGTATCTCTCCACTAGATCGATAACATGTGAAAGTATTATTGGCGGAGGATAGGTATCTCTTCACTGGATCGGAAACATGTGAAAGTACTATTGGCGGAGGGTAAGTATCTCTCCACTGCATCGGTAACATGTGAAATTATTATTGGCGGAGAGTAAGTATCTCTCCACTGGATCGGGAACATGTGAAAGCATTATTGGCGGAGGATAAGTATCTCTTCACTGGATCGGGAACTTGTGAAAGTATTATTGGCGGAGGGTAAGTATCTCTCCACTGGATCGGTAACATGTGAAAGCATTATTGGCGGAGGATAAGTATCTCTTCACTGGGTCGGTAAAATGCAACACAAAATAGTGTATCTATATACGACTAAACTGTCATTATATCAAACTCCTAATCGAAGCACCCTCGTCTCTAAATAGCAAAAGCTAATTGTTTAACTGAATTTCGTCCGATTGAAGACTATTTTATTCTGTTAAAGTAACGAAGGTATAGTTAATCGTTGAACGAATGAGTAAAACTCATGAGTAATGTCCAGTTATTTGCGCTGAAAGCTTACCTCACTCCCACTACATGCATTCCTTGTTCCACACGGAATCCCACTGAAGAATTCAAAATAGCACATAACCCAGCGTGCTAGTCACGCGCATGCTCACACCCATACTTTCTTCTTGTTCTGCAGCGCTGTAGATCAAGAAGCCATTTTGTCTAGCTCCGTAAAAATCGTTGATCTAGCGAAATCACCACTGTTGGATTACCTTACAACGGCTGATATTCTTCAAGAAGTCCTTTGGGAAGTATTCTTTACGATTATCAAGCAGTATGGTGTCTCATATGTCTCAAATGTCATGTTCTTCATGCGGCGGCACTAAGCCCGTATAAGACTTGCATTCAACCTGCCCGTCATGTCGCCAGGGAATTGTATGTACCTGGGACAGCGCGTGTGGCGAGTGTATTGTCTGGGCCCCGAATCTATTTCAGGCATATATATATGTATCCGAGGATACTAGGAGGCTTGTTGATACGCCAGTCTGGGGCCTACGTTAGTCAGTTTATTGAACGTAAACAAAGATAAACAAACGCTCCCTCCCGCTCAGGTTTCTTCTATTTCGATCGGGCGAAAGGCCAATCAGGTAAGAAACTGACCAAAATCGTCCAGGTGGAAGGAACTCTGGAAGATATGGAGTCCGGCACATCTATGACAGTGGACGTCGAACTACTATGATTGTCCTTTTCAATTTGGTGCTAATACTGTTATATGGATTATGGAATAGGTATTTGGATTACAGACGCGGATATTCTGTAATGGACGACGGCTGAATTATGAATGACGTCTAGACGGCTGTAATTCCTATCGAGCTGAAGCCTGTAGACGATGAGGACGGGAACGGGAAATCGGTAACGGGTCCAGGCTCGGTGTCGGAGGACCAGGCATTGCCGATTGCGCGATCGGTAATGTCTTATGATTACGAAAACTTGGGAAAATCCACGGAGGAGCCTAATGCTAAGTTTTCATTTGGACCCGGGCTTGTGAGATTGCAACCCTTTACTCCGTTGAGGCCTGGACTTTCCGGTCGTTCACTAACCAATACTAACATAGTAACGACTGGTTCGTCTAACTTTCTCCAAGCTACTTCCGGTTTCTCTGGTGGCCCTACTCGTCCCCCTGCCGAGACGTTGATGACTACGATCTTTCTGAGCCACCAGAGTTTGAGGTTCCCGCAAAAACGCCAGAGTATGGGTATATATAGAGGTACCTAT
This sequence comes from Hanleya hanleyi, assembly GCA_036873755.1. Taxonomy (NCBI): domain Eukaryota; kingdom Metazoa; phylum Mollusca; class Polyplacophora; order Lepidopleurida; family Hanleyidae; genus Hanleya; species Hanleya hanleyi. The sequence continues at coordinate 15,558 of JAVTVY010007095.1, forward strand.
CAAATGCCGACAATTTTGCCTACCATTGCAACGCAGTATCAAGACTCTTTGCAACTAGGTCAATTTTCGAGACATCTGGTCGCGCGAATGTACCAGCCCTCGCATGGCTTGGCAAAAGTATTGATTTCCGGTGGTATTCGTGGTGCGAGATCGGGTTTGCTTCGGGCGGTGCACCCTCCTGTCCGAGCTTCCGGTCTACGACCTCAAATGCCAGTTCACCGACCTTTACAGTGGCCGTGCTCACGTTCATATGTAAGGTCCCAGAGTGTGAACACCCCGTCAGGCTCAACTTCCGGTTCACTCTCAAGTGGCGGATCGTACCCTGGCTGCCATCCTTCTCGGAATGGAACAGCAGCGGAAGAAGATGAAGGAACTGAGAGAGATTATGACCAGTCATATCAAGGTCGGTATGCCACCGTTACCGCGACTGACTGACGAATCTAACAAACCGGAAGTAAATTTGACGGGGTCTATCCCTTCCAAGACTCCTCGCTGACAGGAAGCCCCGGATGATATGGAAGTGGATAGGGACCAGTACGGTAGCTCAGTATATAACGAACCTACCAATGCTGATCCAGATGCTCGCAAATACTATGATCTAATTGCGGGTATTTATGACTTAATCTCGAATATGCAGCTTCCGGTCCCACATGCGGGGAATACTGAAACTGAATCAGGAGAGTCAACTCGGGTTACGAGTCCGGTACAGACATTTCCGGCCTCAACTGCTATCCACTCTGTATGCGATTTGGTCCACAGAACGTTTGCGGAACCCGCTACGCAGGAGGAACGGGCAGTCAGGCTACGACCTAGAGCTCGCTTCCGCCCTGCAGCATATTGTGGTCCGTTCCCAGTGCAGAAGCCGAATATACGATGGTACGGTGTACATGGATCACCATTCAGCTTCCGGTCTGCGAAGGTGAACGGCGATTTTTCGTATTTATGTCCTCCCAATACGAAAATGCCTAGTAATCCGGATGTTCCCTTTACGAACAAGCAAGCTGCAACACTTGAGGAAACAGCTCGTCAAGGAGTAGCGATTACGAACCATCTGGACGGGTTTCTAAAAGCCATTAAGGATGGATTGTTTTCATTGGCGGGCGCGGAGAGTCAGGAACAATTACAGGACGGCATGAACCTTGTTCTTGACTACCAGAAGATAGATTCCGGTGCTGTAGAAGACCTAGTGGTACACAATGCCTATATGTCTTCTATGCTCGTGTATTTAAGGAGAAGGGCCTACATTCCTCTAATACATGAGTACATACCGAAGCTGTAAAGAGAAACTTGTTAGAAACATCAACAGCTTCTTCTTTACTGTTCGGTGATGGTGTGGCCGAAGTCAGACCTGAAATGATTCGAATTGAACATGACAGGTCAGTGGCTTCCGATGCTTCGCCTGAGAGACCGGCAACTTCCGGGTTGGGTGCAAAGACAAAAAAGGTTAAGAAAAACCCGTCTTCTGGTTCCAAGGCTATTAAGGTTGTTTCTGGCCAACAGCAGGGCCCGCTTCTGACGACTCCAAGTTATCGAGCTGGAGTAATAAGAACGGGAGTAAGGGGAAACGTAAGCAGTCAAAGGATACCTGATGTTTCGGGCCATACCGGGTGGCTTCCGGTATGGTGGAAACACCGAAACATATTGTTTCCAGTCTCGCCACAACAAGTCCTTCCGGTTAGGGGAAGGCTTCGCTTGTTTTGGCGCAACTGGACAATTATCGGGGCGGAATCGTGGGTCATTCGAACTCTCACTTACGGTTATCTCCTATCGTTCGACATGATTCTCCCATTGTCTGCAGTTCCCCTTCCGTCTCGTATACCTTTACGATCGATTCATCTATCAGCGATACAATCTTCTGTGGACAAGCTGATAGAGAAAGCGTCTGTCATAGAACTTCCGGTTTGGGACAAAACACCCGGCTTCTATTCGTTGGTCTTTCTGGTCCCCAAGAAAGACACGTCCGAGTTGTGCATGGTTATCAACCTCAAGCGTCTCTGGATTTAAGGAATGCATACCTTTATATCCCGATACAAATGGAGGACAGGAAGTACTTAAGATTCATGGTCGGCAAACGTTCGGCCTTTCAACTTCCCGTGGGTGTTTACTCGAGTGTTCACACATGTGGCACTATTCCTGCACAGTCTAGGTATAAAATACCACTTTTATATCGACTTACCGCTAAGGAATGCAAAGAGCAGTTAATCCTAGACACGCAGTTTGTCTTAAGGATACTGACATCCCTGGGATACATCCCACACGAGGGGAAGTCAGAACTGACTCCGTCGCAAAGGTCCATTTTTGGAGGGGTGGAATACTATACGCCTTTAGCTCTCGCCAAACCCCCGGAAGATCGTTGGCAGAAGATAACGACGAAGTTATCTCAAGCCAGGGCTTTACACTTTGCGGCGATAGTCGGCCTCTTGACGTCAACACAGGACGTAACACCAAGAGGGCGACCGCAGCTTCGTCCCTTAATAAAATTTCTCAATCATCATTGGGTCGAAAGGCAGCTGAACCCGTGGATACCTGTCACGTCTCTTGTCAAGCAATGCCTCCAATGGTGGCTGGATCCACTCACCGTTATGCCGGGTGTGTCCCTACTCCCGTTTCGTCCATCACATCACCTGTTCACGGACGCATCTATGGAATGATGGGAGCTCTCCTCGAGGCCAAGTCGATATCCGGGTTATGGACAATCGAGGAACGCTCGTACCATATAAACATGTTGGCGTTTATGGCAGTGACACATGCCATCCGCACGTGGGTGATCGTATTGACCGACAAGAACCTGCTGGTTGCTACGGACAACACATCAGTCGTGTCCTACATCAACAAGCAGAAGGGACGAGATCTCCGCAATTACAAAGCCAAGCGGAAATCTTTTTCGGTCTGTGTGTTGGGACAACAACATATAGGTGTTGGCCAGGCACATCCCGAGAATTCTGAATGTCTTAGCGGATTTGCTTTCACGTTGGAATCAGATAATTCCCACAGAGTGGCAGATTCACCCAGCCATACTAATACAGACAGCTCATGTCTCGGAGATGCCACACATAGATCTGTTCGCCACACGGCGCAACAATCTACTGCCCCTGTTCATGTCCCCGGATTCGGATCCGTTGGCATATGCAGTGGACGCCCTATCGCAGGACTGGTCAGGCATGGTAGCATATTCGTTTTCTCCTCCAGCTATCCTAGAGAAGGTTCTCCGGAAGATCCACGAACATACTTGTGTCGTATACCTAATTGTTCCGTGGTGGCCAGCAAGGCCGTGGTTCCCGGACTTACTGGATCTTCTGGTAGATGTACCGAGAGGACTTCCGGTTTGGCGCAACCTATTACGTCAGCCTGGGAGGTCAATATTCCACAGTCAGCCAGAGCTGTTCCACTACCGCGTGTACAAGTGCTCAAAGGACACTTTGCTCAGGCGGGATTTTCTCCGGAAGTTGGGCGCCGAATGGTACAATCGATTCGACCGTCCTCTTCCGCTGTATACCAATCAGAGTGGGCAGTCTTTGATGTTTGGTGTAGGGAGATGGATATCAGTCCATCTAGAGCCACTATACTTCTAGTAGCAGAGTTCATATTGTACCTGTTCCAGGATAGAGGCTTGGTACCTGCTACAGTAGAAGGTTACAGAGCAGCCATCGCTCAGCCTATTCTTCTGGGTACTGGAATTAATCCCTCGACTGATCCGAATTTGACTGCGCGTATTAAATCGTTCAAGATTTCGGGTCAGTCAGCCACGCCGAAGTTGCCGAGTGGGACTTGGCACTTGTACTTCGACAATTAGGGGAAGCACCTTTCGAGCCAATGGAGTCTATTGATATCAAAATGTTATCTTACATAATATCGTTTTTGTTGGCTCTAGCTTCGGCAACTCGTGTGTCAGAGCTGCATGCGCTCGATAGGAGGAACGTCTGACACTCTAGCAACTGGAGTAAAGTGCCAAGAATCTAACTGTCTACGATACCCTATTTCGAGAGTTCAGAACTCCTGCCTTATCTGATTTCCTTTCGCCCGGTCTGGAATCTGACATGTTTATGTGTACGATTCGAGCACTTGCGTGTTACCTGAATCGTACCGAAGATCGTAGGGCGGGTAGGAGGCTTCTCTTTATCCCTTTTGATCCTAAAGCCACACAAGAAATAAGTAAAAATACTATCTCAAGTTGGCTAAAAAATACGATTTGACTAGCGTACTCCACGGCTACGGATAGACAAGCCGCGATGGTAAACGTTTCTGGTCACGAGATTAGAGCACTGGCGGCATCATGGCCTTTGGGGATTAATAGATCGGTGACTGATTTTATGAGGGCGTGCTACTTGAGGTCAAATACGACGTTTGCCTCTTTCTACCTCCGTGACATGACGTTAGTATATGTGACGACCTGTACTCCATCGGCCTCCTAGTAACAGAACAGAGGGTATCTATGAGACCGAGGTCAGCAAGGTAGCAAGATACAGATCGGACGAACATACATGCCCTGCTTTATGGTGAGTGCATTTTTCCTCTCGTTCCCTTTGGGGAAAAATGGGGGAGGGGGGGGGGGTAATGTATGCGACTCGTCCTTGAAGTCAGAGTGGTTACCTATAAACCAGAGGCATAAACATATATGTTACTACTGTCGTAGGATTTCATGGATCCTCAGTTAGGTAGAAGATCTTTGATTTCTGCTCTGACTAGTCACACGGCTCACTTTCCTCGCTTTCTATGTATTGTATAAGTTTGCCCGCCATCCTTTCTGTGGTATTTCATGCATATTGTGGAAGTGAGGTAAGTTTTCAGCGCAAATAACTAGAAAATTTTACAAGTAAATTTCTTGTTGTTAAGCTAAAACTTACCTCACTTCCAGTGATGCCCACTCGCCTTCCCCACTAAGGTATACTTATTGATCGTGTAGCTTGGCAGAACAAGAAGAAAGTATGGGTGTGAGCATGCGCGTGACTAGCAGGCTGGAATATGTGATATTTTGAATTTTCCAGTGGGATTCCATGTGGAATAAGGAATGCATTTTGTGGAAGTGAGGTAAGTTTTAGCTTAAAAACAAGAAATTCACTTGTAAAATTTTCTATTTAGCGAAATACAAAGATTTTAGCTATTTACTTCACCTGGTTTGTCTCACAAACCATACTCACTCCCTTCCATTTGAGTACAAGTACACTCGTTTTGAATTTATTTTACTTGATAGAAACAATGTTTGTGAAAAAACCTGTTCCGAGTCCTATTACGTCAGCGTAACAGTAGATGTGGAGTGTGGTTTTGGTGGCTGGAGTCGATGCGCAAGCTCAAAGTAAGTAGACGTTTTCGATCTTCATAGCTATCACACAGATATAATAATGGAAACTAGAAATACTTTAGCTGCAATTCAGTCCGTTATTGTATGGACTCATATACACAATGGCTACACTGATAAAGAAAGATTTAAATTAAATGAATTTGAGCTACCGATGCCACTCTCACTATGCTGTGGGTCCTGTTTCGCCGGCATCGTTTTCCACCACCCTTTTAATGTTGCGTTTAACTGTTTCCAATCAGCTAGCTAACCTACCATAACGAGGTATACATGTACATGTGATTTGCCTTCTGCTACCCACCTGATTAGCACTAGTGCGGCTTTACGTTATTCGATCGAAAGGATTTTATCACTATATTTTTTCTCTGAAAAAATTGTGAAATCAGGTATTAAAGTTTCGTTCCTACAAGGCATCATGATGTTCCTATCGTCATAACCATACCACTCACCAGTCTTCTCTTATTCAGGTGATGATATTGCACGGCCTTCATTCGGCCCCTAGCACAGGCTTAATCGGAATTCAAGTTACTAAACGCAGTCATCGGTCTTCCGCACTACATTTGTACTTTGCTAATAGTGTGTGACACTTGTCGCCGAATTTGAATAACTTTGAGCACAGGGGGTCTAGTTGGTATAGACCAATTTCGGTAGAACTGTTTTGTGGCCTTGAACATGTTGAATGAACGCTTCATATGTTTCACCGGTTCGAGGAGATTGTAGTAGGCGAGTATATGCCATATGTAGACCCTTCCTGGCAGTCTAATCGTCTACGTCTCACTTGCGATTTACGCTGTTATACGTCTACATACGATGCCCCGTTTTAACTATCTGTCGTTTTTATCTTGAAATCCAGTGAAGATGGATACATGACTAAGCATGACGGAATGGAATGTAGAGGGATTATCCAAACCAAGATGATCGTCTATATAATATCTCATGAATGAGACGGAAATTATCTTGTTCGGTTAATTTCTACATATAGTCGTACTGATAATGGAACAGATATTGATCTGCCAAATGGAAAGAACAATTACTACCCTGGAATACATATATACTGTTATACAATGTTGCTACATTTTTCATAAGCAATGCAATCCATGCAACTCTATCAACAGCCATAAAGGACCATGAACCCACAATAGATACTCTCAACGAACGACGAAGATAAACCTCTGTTTCGAATGGTCACATGTTGCTTCGAATTACGAATTCGGATCTCTTCTGCTCGACTTCAGTGAAACTTCAACGCACAGTCTCATTCCCACTGTCCGTGAACTTCTTTCACACAGTGGAAATCATTCAATCAATTCTTCTGTATCCTGCTCCAGCTCGACCTGATCCATGTCAGTCAAGCCATTATCACACCTATCATTATAAACACGACTTACAGTACTTTCATTTTTTAATATCAGCTTCTTTTCTAACTGATTCAACAACGAACAGGTTTCGAAAAGTCAGAAGTTACGTGCGTCGATGTAGTTCATATATCTTTTACGAGAAAGTGCATTCTGAACATTGTATGTCGCAAGCTACGGCTCCAAGATTACCCAGAACTTTGCTACTGATTGTTCTTAGTTACGACGTTAAGATATAGACTGATTTTAAAGTCGTCACGATAGCTTGGCTAATGTTGTAATTTAACCTGAGCTACAAAATCTCGACAGTAGACTTTGTAAAATAGCAATTTTTCAAACATGCCTAGATATGTCAGTAAAGCATATTAGCAAAGGTTATATTCTTAAAAATGCAGAACTCCATGCATGAACATTTACAGACTTCGCAAACATGGTTATCGCGTCAGTTGAGGATATGGATCATCCATATCTGCGGGCGGGGTGAGGTGAGGTGAAATTGGGTGGCTCAGAAACTGGAGGAATGGCACAAAACATCTCCTTCGAACGCAGTTTCATCGCGCATAACGTCACATAAAGTGCTTCAAAGAACAGAGAAATACATCCCGCCATAGCCCAACATCAGGCTCATTGACTCCCACTATGGAGCGGAGAACAATGAAAATATCTCAAAGATCGTCAGTGGTGCATGATTTAGTTGTTGTCCGCCAGAGTTGAAATGAATCCGTCTGGTCTAGTGATGACTTTATACAAATCAGAGGTGATACATGAGTTTTCGTAGCCTATGAGAAAAAAAAACGTAATAATTTTGAGAAATTGTTTTCATTTGAAATTAGCTGAGAGGGATAATGCGACAATACATCATCTGTCCGCACGACTGGCATAGTCGTAAACTGTTAGAATCCGTCAATCATCCCGTGTCAAAGTTATATCCTCAAAATCCTTCGGATTGAAGAACCAGTCCCTGTAACTAACATCCCTTTTCAGATATATTTCAAAGGTGGATTTTGTTCAAACATGTTTGAATTCGAATACACAATTGCTCTCTCAAACTGACGAAGATTTGATTAAATACGGGAAGGATGATAAGACTTGAATGTTATTATTCATGTAACAATTGTGCTGTTTTCAGAGCAGAGCTGAGATATCGTACGGCCTCATGCTATTACTGCTGTCCTGGCTGGCATGCAGCACCGGGTTCAGATCATTGCGATCTAGGTAATTAATACACCATTTCTCACACTCTATCCCCTGCCCACCCTATCTTACCTCACCAAAAGCGTGCAGAGTACAAATATGCATGTTGCAGGCCTGAGAGGGGATCATTTTTGCCTGCCAGAATAACAACGTAAAGGTCGATAGTAATTTTATGTAGAAACGTTGACTTGTGTTTTTGGCCTGATACACCTTCAAAGAATCTTGGCTCTGTCAATCTGGGCACTCCCCAAAGTTGCCGATTTAAAGAGCGCCTTTCTCAAATCAGATGAAATTTATATCTATTTCACGAAAGTGGGTACCTTTTACAACTTTTCCTGAAAGGTATCTTTAACAACTTTTCTTGAAATATTTAACCCTACCTGACCTGGGGGGCGCCCCCCCCCCTCCCTCCCTCCTGTTGGTCTTTTGCTCCTATCTCCGGAACGACAAAAAGTTTAGAGCTGATATTCCGTGACTTTGTAGCTTATCATATTAGGGTCATTTTGAGCCTACTTGTATGCCCCCGGGAGCAGAGAATCATGGGTAAATTCAAAATGGCCATGTGGGGTACCAGAAACGTGATGTTTTCGCCAGATTTCAAAATCTATGCTTTTCTGCGTGGAAAAGTGGGTAAAACGTATTTTATTTCATTTCAGATTATTATTTACTAATTTATCATGCAGTTTTTGCGAAGAAACGTCTAAATAGAAAATCGAAAAATCTGACCGGAAAATGGCCAAATATGTCACTGTGACGTCGTCATGGCGGCCATCTTGAATTTTTTCCATTTTCTGGTAGAGCTTGACCTAAAGATATAGTGTGGTAAGTTTCAGCCCTCTAGCTTTAGAGATATATAGGGGCGCCTCCCCACCCACCAGGCTGCTGTACCCCCCAATTCGCCCAGGCCAGATAGGATTAAATTTATTTTGAAATATGTTAGTATTGAACTATATCAAGGAAGGTTAATAGAACACATTAAACCCACAATAACGTGATGGCATTTTAAACTTCCGGTGATACGCATTATATTTATACATTTTCAGCTAGTTGCTTTAACTTAGTTCCTACTGGTACCTGCCTGAATGGAGGAATATGCGTCCGGCCAGATGAGTGCGACTGTGAGGGTGGAACCCAACTCCCAATGTGCACCGGTACGGTTTATTCTTCCAAGGACTGCTCTACATTACAAACTAGATAACCGGTCAAATCCACGCAGTTTACATGGACTAGAGCAAGGTTTAAGCAGCTAATATTTTAAATAAAACCCTAGATAGCCCTCCCCTCTAAATATATACTGGGACTTTGAGATAAGTTCCACCGTGAAATTTCGATCTCTTTTTGTTAATTTAATACCAGGTGGTTAATTAGGATATGGCTCCAATTGTTAATACATGATGTGTAGGTGGAGTGGCCAACAGCTCAAATTACAAAGAAATTGTTCCGACCGAACGAGTTTCTGTTAAAAAGTCAATATCGCAATTTGTTTTTAATTTATTTTCAATTCGTAAACGTAGCACGAATCAATCAACCACAGGCATCTAAAAGTTTTCGGAACGAAGAGACAATCTTATGAACATTTCTGCTCGGAAGGATTCCTAATTTGAAGGCAATTCAGTGTGCTTCCAAAAATAATAGTCCGCACAGAAAAAAGTTAACCCGCGGCTCATGATAGGTTAACCCACACATGCACTTATGTTGGGGAGGGGGTTCTCGCTGATCAAATTATTCTCAATTGGCCTACGTCGACTCGGACATGCAGGTTGACATTCCTTGTAACATAGTTTTGGTTGGGTTTTTGTTAGAGTTGGGGTTTTGTTAGGGTATGTTTGTTTGGGTCATCGTCGCCTATCGTCGAAGGGTGTTATGCAGTGAGCCAGAGCGTTAATCCTATTTGGCCAGACGGCTGGTATCATATGCGAGGTCGATGGCGGTGAGTTCCATCAGACACTGTGATTTCTAAACTGTTTCTCGTATAATGTGATATATGAAGCCGATCATATTACTTCAATATTCTGGTAAATAGTTTGCAGATATATTTATTTCTACGTTAGATATTGATGAATGCAGCTCTTCGGACAATGGGGGTTGTACAGACACATGCTCAAACACAATAGGGAGTTACAGCTGTAGCTGCCCAGGAGGAAAAGGACTTTTGAGAGATGGGAAATCATGTGCTTGTAAGTCGTTGGTAGGCGTATATAGAAAGGATTTCAGTCATGAAATTTAGATTTTCTAATCTTGCTATGAACAGTATCAAGATCCGAAGACACTTTTTCTGTGTTGTCCCAAAAGTTGAATAACGGCAAGTTTCGTAGATCGTTTCCATACACTTCATATATATTATTTTCTTTGTAATAGAGTAGTCAATAAGATGATTATAGTAATAATGTACCATAAGCTGATATCAGTGCAGCATAATTATAGTAATAATGTACCATAAGCTGATATCAGTGCAGCATAATTATAGTAATAATGTACCATAAGCTGATATCAGTGCAGCATAATTATAGTAATAATGTACCATAAGCTGATATCAGTGCAGCATAATTATTTTCGAGGATCTTCATAATGGAAGTGATATATTGCTAATTGGAAGGACAGGTAAGAATCATAATTACTCGTCTGACGAAATCGTCACAGCATCCCATATTGGAACAGCACCGGATGTGTTATATTTGTCACCTTTATTTGCAGATGTCTGTTATGACTTTCCAGTAGGGACCTGCAAAAATGGAGGAATCTGTGTGGGACTAAACCAGTGTGACTGTCCTGTGGGTACATCAATCCCTTACTGCGAAGGTATATAACTGTGTCAGTCCGATATGATATAGAAGGTATATAACTGTGTCAGTCCGATATGATATAGAAGGTATATAACTGTGTCAGTCCGATATGATATAGAAGGTATATAACTGTGTCAGTCCGATATGATATAGAAGGTATATAACTGTGTCAGTCCGATATGATATAGAAGGTATATAACTGTGTCAGTCCGATATGATATAGAAGGTATATAACTGTGTCAGTCCGATATGATATAGAAGGTATATAACTGTGTCCGATATGATATAGAAGGTATATAACTGTGTCAGTCCGATATGATATAGAAGGTATATAACTGTGTCCGATATGATATAGAAGGTATATAACTGTGTCAGTCCGATATGATATAGAAGGTATATAACTGTGTCAGTCCGATATGATAGAAGGTATATAACTGTGTCAGTCCGATATGATATAGAAGGTATATAACTGTGTCAGTCCGATATGATATAGAAGGTATATAACTGTGTCCGATATGATATAGAAGGTATATAACTGTGTCAGTCCGATATGATATAGAAGGTATATAACTGTGTCAGTCCGATATGATATAGAAGGTATATAACTGTGTCAGTCCGATATGATATATGATATAGAAGAAAGGAGAATTAGTTCTGTATTCATTATGGCCTTCAGTCTAACACTAGCTATAGTCTCCCGCAGTTGAATTCAGGGGCCACTTTCATCAATAAATTGTAAATCTACGATAATCGTATATTTACACTTGTCGTACGCTAAATTTAAGATATATTTACGCCTGTTTCTCGTGACAGTCGACAACGGATGTGGACTAACAGGTGTGTGGATTTTACCCACAACAACAAAAATTGACGTGTGTCGAAATAAAAGTTGAATTTCACTGAAAAATTACGGCCACGGTAGGTTGAATGACAATGTCACGACGGAATAATGGACTGATGATGAAGATAGACAATATTCAGGTGATACAGGCTTTAGCAAAGAAAATGCCCCTCTTCAGTCAGTCCAACAACAAAAAAAGTTAACAACAACAACTTGAATTGAACAACAGAAACTTAAGTCAATTGACAGTCTGAAATTATCTAGGCCTAGGCTAGGACATTTCCGGATCGAACATTTCCCCACCACTATAATTTGATGAAATGTTTTTACTGTTAAACATGAGATTGAAATGGTTCCAACTGAAAAGAAGATAAACATAATATTCAGAAATATCACATAAAAATTTGTCATTCAGTGCCAGTCAAAGGATGAACTGCCACTCATCATTTCAGAAATCTATTCAACCTCTGCAGTGCCAGTGGCTGATACGGAGCCGTAAAAGGGACATCGGAGGTATACTCCCAATTAATAACTGCGACCCTCAGTTATTAACTGCGATCCTCACTTATTAACTGCGATCCGCACTTACTAACTGAGGGTCGCAGTTATAGTAAGTGCGGGTCGCAGTTAATAAGTGCGGACCCCAGTTAATAACTGAGGATCGCAGTTAATAAGTGCGGATCGGAGCATGTCCCTTTTACGGATCCGTAGGCTGAGGAGGAGTGTCAATATTTCTTGTGATTTGGGAAGTTATGTCTCTACATTGTGAATTAATCGAGAAAATCCTGGATCTTGTAGAAAGAAACAATTTAAATAAATGGAAAGCCTATACCAAAGAATAAATTTTATGTGAATCGTGATATGAGGAAAACTCTACTTTGACGTGGGGAAGAAGGTAAATAAAACAGAAGTTGTTCCGCTTTAATATTAAAGTCCGGTTGAGGTACCGTACTTATTTCTGTGGCCAATATTTTGAGGTTGTCATTAATTTCATGAACGCCAGCCGAAGCTTCAAAATTATGTTTTGTAGACATGGTAGATGACAAAATGTATCATCAAGTTGTTCAAAGGATTTCTAGTACGGCAGCCCAAAGATTGCTTGTGAGCAAATTATCCAAGACAAGACGAGCCTATGATTGCATTTATCCCAGTCGCAGTCCCATGGGGGGTCCATATTTCGACTGCAACGCGCGTATAAGGGGTCTCTCGTGACACAAATCTGTATGGGTTTGTCGAATTTTGCTTACCTTTTATTAAAAACAACCGACTGGGCGGCCATGTTTGATATCTCCCGCTCAAAATACGATATCGTACCCTGGTACGACCTCGAAGAGGCTGTCGCAGATTTACGACCAAATCTACGATATTTTCTACGACCGTGAAAGCGGTCTTTGTCGTTAATTTTATCGTACGAAAAATTTACTACGAAAATCATCGTACGACCATCGTACATTCTTTGATGAAAGTAGCCCCTGGCTAAAATTTGGCCCAGATCTAGAGGATATCAGTTTTATATGAAGATGTTGCCTACATGTGACAGAGCTGTCCCAATGCCGCCTTTCTGTATTGCTGCTTCATTGGAGCACTCCACTCAGTCACATCAACCAGCCAGTCCATCATATATCGTGTATGCTTAGCGCAAAGCGACCAAGCAACACGTTTTTAAGTCTTTGGCTCGGCCCTGGAATGATCGATCAAAGGTCTTCCCGCCTGCGATCGAGCGCTTTGACCACTAGATCACCGACCACTAGATCGGGCGCTTTGACCATTACATCATCGACCACTAGATCGGGCGCTTTGACCACTAGATCACCGACCACTAGATCGGGCGCTTTGACCACTAGATCACCGACCACTAGATCGGGCGCCTTGACCACTAGATCACCGACCACTAGATCGGGCGCTTTGACCACTAGATCACAGACCACTAGATCACCGACCACTAGATCGGGCGCTTTGACCACTAGATCATCGACCACTAGATCGGGCGTTTTGACCACTAGATCACCGACCACTAGATCGATCACCGACCACTGGATCACCGACCACTAGATCGGGCGCTTTGCCCACTATCTCACCGACCACTAGATCGGGCGCTTTGACCACTATATCACCGACAACTAGATCATCGACCACTATATCGGGCGGTTTGACCACTAGATCACCGACCACTGGATCGGGCGCTTTGACCACTAGATCACCGACCGCTAGATCGGGCGCTTTGCCACTAGATCACCGACCACTAGATCGGGCGCTTTGACCACTAGATCACCGACCGCTAGATCGGGCGCTTTGACCACTAGATCACCACTAGACCACTAGATCTGGCGCTTTGACCACTAGATCACCGGCCACTAGATCGGGCGATTTGACAACTAGATCACCGAAGATAGCAGTATCAATTGCCAGCCTTGCTATCAAATTCCTGCGTGAGGGAGTGTGTTTGTTCGCGATACACTCCCACAAGTATTTTCCGTATCTTCGTCAAACACAGTTTTCATAATTTTGAGGAGCAAATTAACGCATTCACTGTAATTAGATATCCGGTCCGGTGTGGAAGCAACGATGGCCCGCCAGATTTGTGGGCTCTGAAGGTCACCTATTAAATGCAATAAATAAAGGTGGTGGAAATGGATGCTGGAATACTGATAAGAAGTCATATGACTCCACAGGCTGATACTGTGACTGCCCATCTAAACAAAACATCACAAGAACAAATATTATCCATGAGATGATTTGTATCTCAGGCACGCTTTTATTGTAGATCTTCATGTGGACATCTTGAGTGACATGACCAAACGGCCCCTAGCACCGGCTTGAGCGGTATTAGGTACAAATGACAGCATGATGTAATGGCCCAATGAAGTCATGTGATGAAAAATGATTAAAGGATATGTGATGACAATACGGGGAAAACTCCCTTGTGTGTGGTAGTAGTCAAGCTGAATTTTTTTCCAATCCAAAACCTGCCAAATCAGATTTTTCTTCAAGTTTACATACTGAAACATCAGCCTCGAAAGAATTGTGATGCTCCGTTATATAAAAATGGAGATATGTTTGATCAAAATGTGCTCCTTGGCTCGATATGGTATTTTTGAGGCATTTACAGTGAGGATTTTCTCTTATAGCAAAAATGTGACACTTCAAACCAAAATAATTTTGTCACACAATATATTAGAAAGTTTGTTTATTGAAAAGAACCACGAATGGTTTTGGTTTGAGGTGTCATATTTTTGCTACAGGAGAAAGTCCTCCATGAAAATGCCCCAAAAATACCAAAATAAGCCAGGGGCACATTTTGATCAATCATATCTCTATTTTTATGCAAGTGAACATCTCAGTTTTTTCGAAGGGGATATTTCAGTGTGTAATCTTCAAGAAAAATGTTATTTGGCAGGTTTTGGATTGAAAAAAAAATTGGCTTTATTATTGTCACACACAAAGGAGTTTTTCGTATGTAAACGTAACATATCCTTTGTGACTGTTTGATAGAAGAAACGTTCCGAACGGGAAAATATTATCAGAATATTAATTCCAGTAGAATGTCAAGTTCCAGATTACATAATCCACACTGGGAAGAGTTGTATCTCTATCTGCAGAACTGAAGTGTCCTGATATTATTGATGTCCAGGTCGCTAGAATTGCGATCGTTATGTCCAGCAATATACTTCTGGTATCATTCTCATTGCATCAAATTCCTACTGTCAGATAGTTACACCGAATATCTTATATACAAACGGCCCGGATCATGTATCTGGCGGTCTATAGGTTCCTTCAGACCTATGGATGTTCACGGTGCCCGGGGTAACTAGAGTCCGTTTTACCTATCTATGCCAATAGAATAGGAACGATCCGAAATTTAAAATATCCTTCAGCCCATGTGGTGTAACAAGTTTAGGCTCGCGAATCAGCTGCAATGTTACACAGCGAAGAGTTGGTTCGAACATCGTCAGTACCCCTTTGAGAAAATGCGTTTCATATATTTTTGCTCAACAGCAGCATTTGTTGTATTGTAGTATGATAATTTTTGTAATATATATTTAACAAAATATCTACATATATTCGCTTGGACCAGTAATGTTCAGTATTAGCATTTCACCAATAATATGGTGAAGTAGCCTACGAAATACATTGATCTTCTCCATTCATGCCATCTCCCTGGTCAAATTACATTACATAACGAGGATAAACGCCAGCATGTAAAATTGTTTAAATAAATTATGTTGAGCATTCTATATGAATTAGCCTGACGCAAAATAATGCAGACACCACCATTGTGCATACTTTAAACAATGACTCGGGTAGGTGGGTTTATCTACCACGTCCAATAGTTCGAACGGTTTGCGTACGATACCATATGCGCTACCTCTGAGGATCCTAACACAGTCGGTCAAAGAGGTCCAACAGGCTGTATCATCCGAATGCAAAATACTTTCAATCATAACTTCCGATTAAAACATCCAGTGAAAACAGTCAAAACACCCTAAGACCGGATATTCATGAAACTTCTGCATTTGGATAAATCACTAGACATAAATAAAACATCCCCAGGATTATAAATGATCCAGAGGTTCGTAATTCTGTACTTATTCATTTCATGTACACGGAACCGCCGTTTATTTCTTACCAGGACACAAAGTCAATATACTTAATTATCCTTAAACCAACAAGAGTTTGACTGGAACTAATACATGTCCGATGCCTATACGTGTGACTTTGAGTAATCGACATTCATCTATCTTCATCTGATAACCTTCAATATGCAATATGGACCTCCTATAATATAACAGGGTCGAGTAATATCAATTTCATAGCCGACCAAAGATAATCATTAACGTACTTGAACAGTACGCTGTAGAGTGGTCGAAATGAGAAAATTTAGATCCTACGGTACTCGCTGACTGGTTGGATATTGTCAAAGGCAAGGCTGTAGATACTATCCGCCACACTGACTGAAATACAAGAAGTTCTTGCAGATCTTCAAAATAAAGTCGTTATTGTTCCAGCAGACAAGGCCCTAAATAATATAATATTTATACTTAAATATTACTGTTAGGACTTGCTGGTTAAACAGTTGAGCATAGCTATTCAATTTGGAAGTATTTTGGATGATACATTCAACAAACGCAAGCAGTTTCTCAAAGAAAGAAGTATTTCCCTTTCTACCACTCAGCTCGATACAAAGTTAGATATATGTACATGTAGTTGGTTCCAGAATTTCTCCAACTAAACTTATGCTCACTGTGTAAACAAGAGCCCTGCTCTGTATGCAGTTATATAACTTTGAGAGAATCATTGTGCTGCAATTTCAACAAAGTCTGAAGTCGGATGCATTCTGATACTAAAAAACTTTAAAATTTTTACGGAAGAACTACATGTATATGGCAAAAGACACATGCCGTATATGCGTGTACTTGGGATTCTCGAACCTCTATACTACTATTCCTCATCATAACCTCACTGAACACTTTAGTTCATTAATAATGCCGGTGTTCAATAAAACTGGTCACCGGTATGTTACTCTCAACAATCGATATATGAAATTCGGCAATACCACATACTAACAGCGTATTGTGCAGCACTTTTGGCAGACATATCTGTTATCGTATGATTACGCCTATATGCATAAATTGTCAGAAGATAAGCATTCTAAATGCCGTTTGTTCTCATTCATCAAACGCTATATAGATAAGATAAGATGGTTCATTGCTCGGTTTTGCCCGAAGGCTAAAGGCACCACATAAAAAATGTACATACAGGACATATAAAAAGTACAAGCAATACTATAGGGTTACATAGGATACTTTATAGCACTATTGTGCAGGTAGGCTAACGACACCATACAATTACAAGAAACAAACAAATATGGTGTATACATACAGAACATACATGTAACAGGGTTGTGGGGCTTTGGAGCCAACAACTTCATTGACAGGGGAGACCCCAGTGATATGGGTAAGAATAATGGCGAGTCGGTAATGCGTTACTATAGCTTACCGAACATACATGGACAAATTTTGTCACGGCATTTACTATTGGCTGCGATTTCGAGGTCATTAACATAGTAAGTAAATAGGCATTAGATAGTTGAGTATATGTATCACTGGGCATAAGAGGTTGTATGGTGTTGAACAAGATATCTCTCTCAGTTTTGAATCTTTTACATTCCAAAAGAAAATGTTGCTCATCTTCGAGCACTTGGCAAGGAGTCTTTGATCTGTGGGGATGTCTTTTTGATATCGCCCCCTTTCTATTTGTATATAGTTTATGCGCACTTATCCGAAACTGTGTCAATGATACTCGGTGATGCCTATTGGGAATTGACGAATAGACGATCTCCTACATCTAGCACTGGAGATTTCCATATAGTAGCGACGCTGTGAAGGATATATATACCCCTTCACTGGATTTGAAGGAAACTACCGATAGCTCGGATGGAACATCATACATAGAAATATAACTTTACAAGAATTATCAGGGCGTTCTCTCACGTCAACTTCACGACGAGAGAGACGATTACAATTTGTTGTATCGTGTGTCTAAATCCGCTTATCCGGTGACCATGAATATCATGTGTATGACATGTCCACGGTGTTCAAATGAACTGTCACAATCTAAGCTGATGAACTGTCACAATCTAAGCTGATGAATTGTCACAATCTAAGCTGATGAACTGTCACAATCTAAGCTGATGAACTGTCACAATCTAAGCTGATGAATTGTCACAATCTAAGCTGATGAACTGTCACAATCTAAGCTGATGAACTGTCACAATCTAAGCTGATGAACTGTCACAATCTAAGCTGATGAACTGTCACAATCTAAGCTGATGAACTGTCACAATCTAAGCTGATGAACTGTCACAATCTAAGCTGATGAACTGTCACAATCTAAGCTGATGAACTATCACAATCTAAGCTGATGAACTGTCACAATCTAAGCTGATGAACTGTCACAATCTAAGCTGATGAACTATCACAATCTAAGCTGATGAACTGTCACAATCTAAGCTGATGAACTGTCACAATCTAAGCTGATGAACTATCACAATCTAAGCTGATGAACTGTCACAATCTAAGCTGATGAACTGTCACAATCTAAGCTGATGAACTGTCACAATCTAAGCTGATGAACTATCACAATCTAAGCTGATGAACTGTCACAATCTAAGCTGATGAACTGTCACAATCTAAGCTGATGAACTATCACAATCTAAGCTGATGAACTGTCACAATCTAAGCTGATGAACTGTCACAATCTAAGCTGATGAACTATCACAATCTAAACTGATGAACTGTCACAATCTAAACTGATGAACTGTCACAATCTAAGCTGATGAACTGTCACAATCTAAGCTGATGAACTGTCACAATTAAGCTGATGAACTGTCACAATCTAAGCTGATGAACTGTCACAATCTAAGCTGATGAACTGTCACAATCTAAGCTGATGAACTGTCACAATCTAAGCTGATGAACTGTCACAATCTAAGCTGATGAACTGTCACAATCTAAGCTGATGAACTGTCACAATCTAAGCTGATGAACTGTCACAATCTAAGCTGATGAACTGTCACAATCTAAGCTGATGAACTGTCACAATCTAAGCTGATGAACTATCACAATCTAAACTGATGAACTGTCACAATCTAAGCTGATGAACTGTCACAATCTAAGCTGATGAACTGTCACAATCTAAGCTGATGAACTGTCACAATCTAAGCTGATGAACTGTCACAATCTAAGCTGATGAACTGTCACAATCTAAGCTGATGAACTGTCACAATCTAAACTGATGAACTGTCACAATCTAAGCTGATGAACTGTCACAATCTAAACTGATGAACTGTCACAATCTAAGCTGATGAACTGTCACAATCTAAACTGATGAACTGTCACAATCTAAACTGATGAACTGTCACAATCTAAACTGATGAACTGTCACAATCTAAGCTGATGAACTGTCACAATCTAAACTGATGAACTGTCACAATCTAAGCTGATGAACTGTCACAATCTAAGCTGATGAACTGTCACAATCTAAGCTGATGAACTGTCACAATCTAAGCTGATGAACTGTCACAATCTAAGCTGATGAACTGTCACAATCTAAGCTGATGAACTGTCACAATCTAAGCTGATGAACTATCACAATCTAAGCTGATGAACTGTCACAATCTAAGCTGATGAACTATCACAATCTAAGCTGATGAACTGTCACAATCTAAGCTGATGAACTGTCACAATCTAAGCTGATGAACTGTCACAATCTAAGCTGAACTGAGATACATACACTGGAAAACGACTTGGGAATTTCTTTTGGATAAATAATTGTGGTCATTGATTAAGATTTTATGTAAAGAACATAATAATATCTTGCTAAACTCATCTGATCTGTTCACCGCTTCTCTCTTATAAGGAACCATCTTGTCTTTTTATTATTATTATTTCATACACATTTGCAATTAATGCTAACTTTCATTGGTGCTAGGTATTTCGACTATTGACTCGGAAAATCTTTTATGGGCTTTGTAGTTATGTGGGCTCCCTTATATGTGTTGTAATTGTATTGGATACACATGTTTCTGTGTCTATTTCAGATATCGATGAATGCCAGACAGCAACTCATGGTTGCCAAGGAAATTGTATCAACCAAGTGTCCTCATATCACTGCACTTGTGATTTTGGATATGGTCTTTTGGCCGACCAGAAAAGTTGCTCACGTACGTCGTGTTACCTCATGCTATACCGTATTCAAGTAGATAATCAATAGATGAAATGTCACTGAACTGACAATAATTGAAAGAAGAAAGTCGGTTTATTTTTTTAGAAGAAAAGTGAGATTATTTTGCAATAAATGATTGTCAGATATTGTTACATGTCTTTCATATTTAAAATTCCCATAACTCGCAAACTTTATAACTTCAATTATGTCTATACCAATTGTACTTCTCAGCGGTGTGTGAAGGTAAAGAGCCAGGACAATGCCTAAACGGTCATGCTTGTGTAGCGCCCAACACATGTCAGTGCTCAGACGGTTATCAGCAACCGGATTGCGAAGGTAATTTCAATCATCTGAAGAGTTTCAATATTCACGACTCATTACAAGAAACCTTTTATAGAAACTTCATGATTGGCTTGGCTTTCTACTAATTCTCTCCGCAGCCCATTGCAAATTCCGGATTCCTTTTTGAAAATTTGAATTTACCAGCCAACTGCTTAAATCCTGGAGTATATCCTGTTTCATCTGAGATTAGTGTGTAAATAATTCCAGGTTTTATGGAATGTAATGATATATCAATGAGCTGACGTATCCAACCCAATAAATGTTTTTGATGTTTGATGTGCATAATTTGTATAATATATGACAACATTAACGAAATTATTTTGTGCATAAATTATCAAACCTACATAATATACAGCTTTACTTAGAACATAGCATACATTATCTCAGGTGAAGATTAACGTTCGCTTGCTGTGAATATATGAGTTCTCACTAAATGCTAGATGGGGAGATGGGACGTATAAAGAACAACTTCATTGCCACCATTTTATTCTTTTCAGATAAAGACGAATGTATCGACGCCAAGTGGAATGCTTGTAGACAAGAATGTGTGAACAAGATGGGTTCCTACAACTGTGGATGTTATGAGGGTTATACACTCAATCAAGATGGTCTATCATGTGATGGTATACTCTGTTGATATTTCAAAGTTAGAAGAAGGTCTGAAAATTTATTCGATTGCCAATTATATGGCACAGCCAAGATCATCTGAAGAGCGATCGTCTTGAGATAGGCGTGTACATGGAACCCAAGATAGTTTTTATCTTTACATTTCGGGGCATCTTCCAGTCACCTGACTTTTGCATCTCTCCAACAATTTTGAAAATTCATGCCATTGAATGGTAGTGCACCAAAATTTCATTACCTGTGTAGATTTGTAATATGGTTCGCACTTGTCGATAAGGTCTGGTTCATCTTTCACTATCTCATGGTTCCAATTTCTCTGGAAATACAGTTGTGACTATCCCATAATTTTTTCCTCGATTATATTCAATACGACTTCAAGCTGTTCATTAAACGAATTCAAATTTTACGATAATTTGAAATATGACTGGATGTGAAAATTTAGTCTTCAAACTTCCTACCTTATAACTAAGTTTTAATCTAAAATATTCCGATCCCAGATGCGTGTCTCTGTTTTTCTATTACGACCTGGAATGGTCACTGAGATAGTTAAAGTTAATTAATGTGACTAAATTCATTGAGAACATAAAAAGACAGGAAGAATGTAAAATAAAACGAAGGACGCTTATTTCGTACAGTGTCGCGTTAAAATTTCACGAATTACGCAAAATAACATAGAATGCCAATCTAAACAGCATGGTAAAAAACTGGACAAAAGCTGTAGAGGAGTGAGTGAGTGAGTAAGAATCGATTTTCTTCAATGTATGACCGAAAGTTTATCTAACCCAAGTTAATGTCATAACCAAGTGCAGCTTTTCTAATTATCAAATATTATTTGATTAAATGTGCGAAGAACGTTAATTACTTGATTAGTCCATCATGATATGTTAAAGAATGTTCTCATATTAATGTATAAAACAATGGGCTAGAGAGCTGGTGATCCGGCGGACAAGTGGGACAAACGAGCCTCTATGAGCGCACACGGATATATGATGACTTTCCGTCCACGTTTAAAAAAACACGGAGGTTTAGTTTTTTTTCCAGTCTAAGACGGTATTTCGTGAGAATCCATAAAATTCGAGTTTACAAATTGGAGCGATATGCAAGAGGATGCAATACAATACTATGTATTGCAATACAATACAATACTGTGCAATACATAGAACACCACTCGTGTCCAGATATAATGTCCAATAAGTTACAGATAAGAGAACAAGATTGTTTCTTGTAGACATAAACGAATGCCTTGTCTCTAATGGAGGATGTGCCGAAGTATGTGAGAACAAGCCTGGAACATTAACTTGTTCGTGTAGTACCGGCTACACAATTGCAGCAGATGGAAAAACTTGCGAAGGTATGTCTCAACTTCTTATTTCAAATACATTATTCTCCAATATTTCTAACAATTTTGTTCGGAAAAGTACAGGTATCTTAAGATACATATCTGAATAAATACACATGCGTTTCAATATCTTGCAACGAAAATCTCCTACATTGAGTCATTTTTCTTCGCTATTCCCCGACGGACCCCGGTCAGGGAATATATAATCGCATTCTATCCGTGCGTTTGTGTTTATCACGAGTTCTTGTTTTGATTTGATTTTTTATTCACCATATATAACTTTCAACATGAGCAAGACAAATATTTCCATTATAACTGGCGGGAATAAAGCTAAAAGGCTTGTTCTATCCCATGTACAGTAAACGTGTGTATAAAAACGACAATTTGATCATTTTTAGTGAACGTAAACCCTCAGACGAAGTGAAACGTCAAATTAAAGATACATTTTTAATGCATATCAAACATATATTGCTTCATTTCGACACTGTTTCCAGTGGTCCCTCATTTGATCGAAACTCTACCTGAGGGTCCACGATCACTATAAAGAAATGAACCTATGCACGCTACATAATATTGACGTGAAACCGAATCAGTTATTTATAAGATGTTCTTTAACTTTTGTTTTAAACAGCGATATAGATTCAATTGATTGAATGGAGGATGGTAATTTATTCCACTCGCAAGGTCCCAGAATTGTGACAGTATGAAAGGATAAATTGGAATGATAAAATGGTCGATATAATTTAAGACCGTGTCCCCTAGTATGATAATGATGTATTGCTGATTGCTTAGTAAAGATATGGCGAAGACTCACAGGCAAACGATCAGGGCAGTAAAAGAATTTATGAACAAGCAGAAGCGAAGAATACACATTGAGCTTGTTTAAATTCAGAATTTTGAGCTTTCTAAAAAGGGGTTCCGTATGTTCCTGTTTTGAAGATAGGGTTATCACACGTAACGTCCGTTTTTGCAGTATAGTCAAAGGTTTCAGATGCGTGGGATACGTATTTCCCCCAAAGCAAATTACAGTAGGATATGTATGGCAGAATTAGAGAATAATATAAAATATAGAGAGTCGTTTTATTGACTGAAGTTTTAATATGGTTAATTATGCCTATATTTCTTGAAACCTTCTTCCAAATATAATCAATGTGCGAGGTCCAATTCAGCTTGTTGTTAAAATACACACCTAAGAATTTGAAGCTTTGAACAATTTCAATTTCCGTGCCGCTTATAAACAAGGAAGGTAAAGTAGAGTCCTGATTTCTCACAAGTTTAGTGTTAGGCTTTATAAGCATACACTTTGTTTTCTTTAAATTTAGCGATAGCCTGTTAGCAGAGGCTATCGCTAAATTAAAATGTTACCACAATGACTTCAAAAGCATTCAGTAAAGCCACTACAAATTTTCACTAAAGATATATTGCGAAAATAGTTCTGACGCTATTGATATCGTGGAGAGTAGGTCAAAAGGCAAGGACACAGACTAATACTGACTCTAGAATGACCCAGTCTGCATTTGAGATTTCATATATTGCTGAACGAGACGTTAAACCTTAATTCTCTCTCTCTCTCTCTCTCTCTCTCTCTCTCCCCCAGTAAACATGTTGAAACGTTACAAGTGGGTAATCCATGTGATCTTAAAGAGACATATATTGTCAAAGGTTAAGCTCATAACCATTTAAACTAATAATACCTTGTCTGTAATATATCTTGGAGTGTTATTCACGAACTTCTCAACATTACTGACCTGCAAGACGTTCAGATAGTTATTATTCACCAAATTTATCAAAACTTTATCGTTGTGTTGCCTACTTGATTCCGAAGTTCTAATCATATTCATTTTTACATCATAAGGTTAAAAATCGACATCACATCTTTTCTGGACTGTGTCTTGAGTTAACATTCACTGAATTTCTTGATTCAAAGGCAAATGTGATTCCAAAGAATCTCATTCATTGTATTTTGGGAAACTTCGCCATGTATGTATGTATTTTATGTGTAGATGTATGTACGGGGACATATTTCTCCCTTTAAACATTGTTCTTTCAGTCTTATTACCGAATATTCCTAATACATGTATGTACTATATCAATGGAGAAACTTGTATGGGTGATTTTACCCAAGTAAGGAAACTAAACACATCACCACGATTAAAACACAATGGAAAATATACAATACCTCGTGGTCTACCATATAACCCAGGGAGGAATATGTGAGTTCAGGCTGTTGTTCTAATTAGGGTTGCAAGCCAGAGGCTGCAAACCTCTTATTATTGGTATTATTATTATTATTATTATTATTATTCTTTCCGCCAGATTTTGTCCATTCTATAAAATCAATATTACTGCATCGTCGAAGCTGAAACTTCACATGGTGGTTGGGGACCTTTCGGTCTAATGCATATCCTAAGAAGAAGCCCATTGGTCAGAATCGTTGGCGGCCATCTTGGATTTACCGAAAAACATTCCAAGATCTTCTTCTCTGGAACCACTTGACCGATTGACTCGAAACTTGTTACACATGATCGATGAATCTGGGGCTCGCAGATCTCTATTTAAAAATTTGCTCCGTAAATTAAGATGGCCGCCATTGACCAATCAAAATTGTCGGATTTTCAAATAACGGATTTGGACGAGGAAAGTGACTACATATATGCATTGTCATATGGCGATCACGAATATGCAAAAATTTTGTACCTAGGTCACGTGGTTTGGCCGACATCTTGAATTTTGTCAGAAACGGAGCACATCTTGTAGAGCCTATATCTCTGGAACTACGGGGGTTACAGCCTTGCAGTTTGTTGCATTATATTCTTCAGGAGCAGCTCTTTTGGAAATATGCCATCCATTTCTACGTAGCTTCAATAGTTTTGCCGCCATAGAGGAATCAAAATTGTCAAATTTTCAAACAATGCGGAAAATCACCTAATTTGAGAAGTACTTTTGTGTAATATTACACGAACGACGAGTCGGATTATTCTGAAATTTGGCATACATACTCGCTGTATAACTGCTATGATGACAGTAAAATTTCAGCATGATCGCATTATTAGTTTCAGAGGTATGGTAGAACGGGTCATTTGAGTAGGTCTGAGCTTATGGCTGAAACTATACTTAACAAAGGCAGACTGTGAGAAGCGCTATCTCCGGGCGACTAATTTGCAAGCTCAACTTTCTCCAATCAACTCATAGTCTGGACTCCAGGGACCGTTTTCTCTACCTATTTCAACTACTAACATTTTGATTTCGATGAAGGAGCCGTCTAGGACGCAAACAAAGGTCAGAAACGTGTTTCCCACGTGTTGTTGACCAAGAAAAAGTGTTTTT